>JAJJMA010140878.1:0-11086 GCA_023529015.1 Papaver nudicaule
TAAATCTGCAAGGAAATCTACTAGTACTTGAGACTTCAAAGCGGTTCGAGATTCGAATATGATATCGAATTGGTCTAATTGTGCATTCCATTTTGCCACCCTCCTTACCGCTGAAACGTTTTTTAAGACTATTCCCAGTGGGGCTTTTGTTGGTACCCTGATCCAGTGAGTCTGAAAGTATGTGCGAAGCTTCTGTGAGGCAAAAACAAACGCCAGGATGAGTTGCTCTATCCTAGTATAGTTTCTTTCTGCTTGGTTGAGGGTTTTCCTGACATAGTAGATGGGTTGTTCTATCTTTGTGATAGTTCTCACTAACACCGCACTTACTGCGTTCTCTGTTGCTGCAATATAGAGTGCTAGGACCTCACCAGGTTCGGGCTTTTGCAGTATTGGTATCGATGCAAGATATTCTTTAATTTTTGAGAACGCTGCCTCACAGTTTTCATTCCATGCGGATTTGCTTTCCTTTTTCAAAATATCAAAGAAATGTTTTAATTTGTCCGAGGATCTCGCAATGAATCTTCCTAGGGTTGCCATACTTCCATTCAGTTTCTGAACTTGTTTGAGGCTCTTGGGTGAGGGCATATTAACAATTGCTTGGATTTTTCTCTGGTCCACTTCAATTCCTCTTTTGGTTACCAAGTATCCCAAATTTTTTCCTGATGTGACTCTGAAAGTGCACTTCTATGGATTCACCTTCATCCTGCAGGATCTCATCGCCTGAAATATTTCTCTGAGGTTCTCCATATGGTTAATTGCCTTTTTACTTTTGACTAACATATCGTCCACATAGACCTCCAAAATATGTCCAATCCAGGGTTTGAAAATATTGTCCATTAGCTTCTGATAAGTTGCCCAAGCATTTCTAAGTCCAAAGGGCATCCTTGTATATCAATATAGTCCATGAGGGGTAAAGAAGGCAGTGTGGTCATGGTCATCTTTATCTAGTGCGATCTGGTTATACCCGGAGTACCCATCCATGAAAGAAAGGAGCTCATGACCTGCAGTGACATCCACCAGCTGATCAATACTTGTTAATGGGTAATTTTCCTTAGGACAAGCTTTATTAAGATTGGTGAAGTCTATGCAGATGCGTATTCCTACATTCTTTTTTGGTACCAAAACCATATTTGAGATCCACGTGGGACAAACGACTTCTCTAATGAATCCGGCTTCCAGAAGCTTTCTGAGCTCTTTTTCCACCTCATGGTGGTATTCAGATGATACTTTTCGCACCTTTTGCCTAAATGGTGCTGATCCCTCCTTAATTCTCAGTTTATGGGTCACTAGTTCAGGGTATATACCCGGCATGTCCGACATTTTCCATGCAAAGATGTCTGCGTATTCTTTTAGGAGTTCATGTAGTTGGTGCTTACGCTCTTTTTCCATTAGTGTTCCTATTTTTATCATTCTTGGCGTGTCTTCATCACCTATATGGACCTCCTTTGTCGGCTCCAAGGTGGAAAAGGTAGGGGTAGGGCTTCCACAGAGCGGAGCTTTCTTTAATTGTTATTTGACGACCTCACTGTCTGGCCTGCTGGCTGAGATGGTAGCTTCATTACTGAGTACCTCAGTAGCTAGATTGTCAGGACTGAGTACTTTATTATTAGTGTTTGGTCCAGGAACGCACTCTAATCTTTGGCATTCAACATCCTTTAGATAGTGTTGCTATTTTTCTTCTTTGATACTTTCCTTCCTTTCCCTTTTCAGGTTCTGAAGTGCTTGAACTTTTTCCACATTGTGCTGAGTTTCTTCTGCCTGGCAACTTCTGGCGTCCATCTGGTCTCCTTTGATTTGGAGCTCTCCATGAGGTCCTGGAAAATGTAAAAATTGGTGGTATGTTGAGGCAGTTCCTTTTAGTTTGTGTACCCATAACCTGCCCATGATTGCATTGTAAGGGGAAGGGGCTTCGACAACACTGAACCTCGTGTTAATTCGAATTGGTCTGGCTTGGACACTGCCCAATTGAACCCATAAATTGTAAAACGTGAAGGGGTGAGATGCTCGTCAGTAAACTCCATTCGTCTATAGGTATTGTAGAAAAGTACGTTCAACGAGCTTCCTCCGTCCATTAAGATCTTAGTGACATTTCATCCTGAAATTGGTAGAGTGGGTACTAAGGCATCATTATGGGTTTCCAACTCTTGATCAACATCCTCAGAAGAAAATTTAAGGGGCGCAGACATCCATTCTTCCCAGTCTTCTGTAATAACTCTATCAATCTTAAACATTTCATGATCTTCAACTCTTTTCCTTAATCTCCGTCCTACATATCCTGAGAGGGATGGGTCATAATGCTCCGAATGAGGTATCATGTGGATAATTTGGTCATCAGGTAGTTTTACATTTTTATCTTTTTGTGGATGGTTCACATCATTGGGGCTTAACACGTATTCATTCAAATTTCCTGCATTGATCATTTTTTTGAACTTAGTCCTTGAGGTTCTTACATCTTTCAGTTGTGTGACCCCTGAAGTCATGGTACTCACACCTTTCAGGGTGGTTTGTCGTTTTGTCATGTTGTCTACCTCGTGTGTGCGGCCATTCAAAATCTTGACGGTTTCTGATTGCTGCCATTATTTGGACAATTCCTGCATTCAGCTTGGTGTATACTATATCATTGAATGATACTCCTGTTTTGAAGTTATTGGGCCTGCCATCATTTCGCTGGTAATCCTCACTCCTGGCTTTTTTGTCCGGATATGGAGCTTTTGCTGGTTCTTAATTTCTTTTGGGTGCTGAGGGTTCAGGTTCCACTGAGTCAGTACGCTGTGGGACTTTGGAAGACGGCTGTGCTCTAGGATTATCCTTCTGAATTTCTTGAAGTCGGACATGCTTGTCAATCAAAACCATGAGATCTCCTTCGGTCTTAGGCTTTTGGCTGTGGATGTCTACGAAAAGGTTACTCATTCGGTCCAGTGCCCACTTAAAACAATTGATGCTAATTTCTGGATTGACACTTCCAATTTCTTGCCCAATTTTGATTCATCTGTCTCTTAACTCTTGATAAGTCTCCTTTGGTCCAATGGCCAGGGCAAACATTCGATCTAGGCCAGCCTTAGTCCTTTTATTGTACAAGTACTTAGTGATGAATGCATTTACTAATTCCTCAAAAGAGTTAATTGAGTGAGAAGGAAGATCATCATACCAAGCCAAGGCTGGGCCTTTGAGACTTGACGGAAAAAACCTACACATTACCTTGTCGTCCACTCCCATTGTGCCATTGCTCTTCTATAATACCTTAGATGGATAGTGGGATCATCCTGTCCTTCAAAACAAATGAAAGTGGGAGGCTTGCATTTATCCGGGAGCTAATAGAAACTAATTCTTGGAACCAAAGGTGTGGAATGAGAATCTTTCATGGCTTCCTCTGGATGTCCACCGCCTTGTTTGGATTTGAGCATTTTGATCTCCTAACGCATTTGCTCCATATCATCATGTTGTCTATGCCTCATAGCAGTGCGATCATGATTGGGCACAGTATCTTCGTAGTCCTCACCCCCATCCTCATAAGGGTTATACTCTGGTTCTTTTTTCTTTGCGGGCAAGACATTGACTTTTGAGGCATATCTTGGGTGTACGCACCTGAGTGGTTGCAGTTGATCTGGTTCCAAGTAAGGAACTACTTGGCTATCTGGTGATTCTACTGCTCTCACCGCTGAATTGTTTTCGGCCGCTCCCTCTTCAGCTTTTTGGAGCCTTTTCTCAAGTCTTCCTCGATTGTATTTTAGTATCTGGTTTTCCTCCGCCAAAAGGGAAAGTGCGTCAGTAAAGGTGTATTTGAATTTCCTCATTTCTTCCAGTTGGAACTCATGGAGCTCCTTTACTAGGTGGTTGCTTTCTTCTGACAGATTTGGAAGTGTGCGATTATTGACCCTCAAGTTGCCATCTTTGCCTTCAACTATGACGGGAATTGCTGGCCTTACATCTTCTAGTCTCTTGTTGGAGTAGATCTCTTGCAGCACTCCTAGTCCTCTTGGTTGTGCGCTCGTCTCACCTAGAAACATCCTTGGTTGTAGTTGGCTTACCTTTGACGGCCTGGTCAGAGGGATTCCATAGGGCTGATTGGGAACTACAAACGATGAATCTCCCACCTTTTCTTGGCGTGATGCTTTCAGCGCTGCCTCCTGATCTACGACCTCTTCTGCTTCCAAGAATGGCGTACTGGCTGCTAACTTTTCTACTGCGGCAGTTTTCTCTGCTGCAGCTTTATGATTGTACTGAGATTTGTCGAATCTGGCTTTCTCCACTTGGGCTTTTTCCATTGCTACTGCTTTCATATTGGCTCTATGCGCTGCGGCTTTCTGTGTTGCGGCTTTTTCTGAAAAGAATTTCTCGGCTGCGGCTTTATCCTCTTGGGCTTTGTGTGCGGCCGCTATGCATGAGGCCTGGTGGTCAGCAAGCAACTTTTTCTGTGCGAACTTTAGTGCTGCGGTTTTTTCTGTTGCAGCTTTATCCGTTGCGGCTTTATCTGATATGGCTTTATTTACTGCGGATTTATTTGTTGTGACTTTTTCCGTTGAGGCCTTTTCTGCTGAGGCTTTTTCTGCTGCTGCACTGTTGGCCGCCGTCACTAAGCTGTATGTCGCAGCCCCTGGAGTGATGCTGATATGTTCAACTGTGTCTGCATCCCTCGTATCAGACTGGTCCTTTGTTGTACTCCTCGTTCTAATCTTGGAGTTATGAATGTCTTTTGAGTTTCCCGTTCCAAATACTTTGTAATACTTTGCCAATTCTAAGCTCTCACGGCAATAATTTTCAAAAATGCTTATGAAAACAAAAAACTGATAAGCAAACAGTACGAAAATCAGGACCAATACTTACTAAACAGTAAGATCAATCATATTCCCTTGATTCCTTTAGTTACTTTCTATGAATAAGAGAAAAAAACTTAAGTATAGAAATACACAAGGTAGCACAGGAAAGATAAATCCTTTACCAGAGACCGAAGTCCCTGTTTCTAGCGCCAAACTGTTTGTGCATAAAACTATCCTAGTCTTAAGTCACAAACATATAAGATAAATACGATGCCGGGTCCTTAGACTCACTTAATACAAAAGGATATTCCCTAATGAGTTGTCCAAGTAAATAAGAACACCAAATTACTTCTCTAAGGGTTATAGTTGATCATTCATATGGAGGTAGAAATCATATTACAACATACAAGTTTCAGTCTTAAAGACTTTGAGTAAGATTACAAGATGGTATTGATAACCGTTCTCTCTGAGCTTATGGCTTAGTTCTTCTCTGTCCAACTCTTGCACTTAAATGTCCCTCCTCTGCTCATTCCACTGAGCTGAGTATTTATAGGAGTCCTAAGGCGGTTCCCAGACATTTGTGTTCACACCTGGTGGGGTCCTTTCTCCTCCTTTAGTAGTGCGGCATTCTTCTCTGAGTCTGCGACACCTTGCTTACTTCTAATTGAAGTCTTCTTCTGAGTGCGGCTCATGTTTCTTTCTACCGCCAAGAACTTGACACGCGTCTCTTGACTTCTGACTTTCTCTGACCGGGCATTTAATGTAGGTAGTTGGGTGTTTCCCATGCCGAACATCTGTCTTTTGATGTCTAGTCCCATCAGCTCTGTCGTGGATGGCTCTCAGCCCTTCATCTAGATTCTCACTATAGATGGATAAGGACTCCTTAGATCTTAACCCTCAATCCATATCCTTACTCGAGATGGGAAGTAGGGTCCCCAGATGTCACTCGGTGTTTCTCTCCTGCCCTGCTTATCTTACTTCCTTTCCTCAGATGCTTACACGTGGGTGGTGGGTACTTTGTACCAACAACCAAATAGCGGCAGGTCAAATTGCTAGATGATATCCTTGGTAACTAGCAAATATTTTACCGAAGTATTTTCACACCAAGAGCGAGGATATTGAGTTTACTTAGGCAATAAACACCTCGAGATATCGATAAAGGTTTCAAAACCTAAACTCCTGAAAGAGCAACCTTGTCGTCCCAGTTGGAATCAAGCAGATAGTTGTAGCAAGTACGATATGATATGACCGTGAAGAACGATATACCTGCAAAGAACAAATCCAATAACATCGATCTTGATTCCACTCAATATCTATAGTTTAGGCACACAAACCGAAAGCGGCTTGCTGACAAATCCTGGTTAATAAATAAAGAGTATGTTCTAATCACAACGATCTTGAGTGGCCTTATATCAGAAGAGAAGGACCTTAGAATAAACAAGATCGTTAGGTTTGATAGACGTGATAGAACAGAACACAAGTACAATACAAAGAAGACTAGTAAACATAAACTAGTTTCCCGTAAGAGGTACTTCTAGGCTTCTCGATCCCAAGAGAAGGCTTTCACGCAATTCTATACCGAGAGCAAAAGCTCAAAGGTAACTGAAAATAAAAGCGTCAACACAAGCTTACAATTCCAAAGAAGCTTGGCCAAGGGGATTAAGATTTTAGGAGAGATACCACTCCTATTTATATTGACTAAGGCTTTAGCTTTGAAATGAGGCAAAGATAATTTCGGAAATTCCACAAAGCACATTTACATAATAGTTCCGAAATTCCCCATTTAGTCTCATAGCTTTTAATGAGAACTAATACTCTAGCATTTTACATTTAAGAAAAATATATTCCATAAAGAAAATATATTTTCGAAACATGTTTAGCCAAGAGCAATCAAAGCAAATAATATCTTAAGGTATATTTGGATATTTCTTTTTAATTTGAAATATGGTGCTTACCAAATATGATCCCTGGGAAAGATCTCAATTCGAAAACGTGTCCTTAGTTTCGAAAATCTCCCTAGATATTATTACTTCCAAATGTCGTCACCAGATTAATAATGTCGACATTACTTCCTTGGTATTGCTGGGCTAACCAGACGAACCTAGGTATAAGTGGGATCTGGTCCAACGTGGTTCAACGTACCGCATAAACGCATCATAACAAACATGGACAAAGCCTTGTGTGTTAAGCTTAAGTGAACACATTGGTTCAGACATTCTGAATCACGCAAATAGATATACCATTGGAAGTACGTGCGAGATTCCACGAGTAACTAGCAAAATGTTAAATCTTCTGAATTCGTGATTCCAATATAGATGTCACATTAATGATATCCAAGAATTCAAATCAAAACATCAAATGAATAATCAAATGAATATTTGATCAAGTAGTAAAGCATACGAAGATTTAATCACGTACAGTATTGATCTGAAATCATGTGTCCACTAACTATAGTGACTAACCATATTTCAGATGATGACTCAATGCCACTTAGTTGTACATTGAAGATGAACGATTTCAAACTTCAAACCGAGAATATCAAACTTAAAAAATGAGGGGTACCGAAATACGACCAACTTTTCGTTTGGGCTCGTGAGTCTTATGGTTAGGTTTGGACGATCTCAAAAATCAATATCCAAACCTAGATAACCGGAGTTGTGATCTAGGGATCAACTCGACAAAGATGAATCTTTGGAGTAAACTCGACGGTTATGGATAACGTACTTCTTGTGTTTACTTTTAATTATATGTCAGAGTTTATATAATTGCGGAAAGGAAAAGTACACAAGACACCAGAACGTTTTTTTAACGAGGAAACTACCTTGTAGAAAAACCTCGGGACATTGTCCAGATTGAACACCGCCCAGTACAAACTGACTACAAACGCTAGCCTACTATAAGACTTCGGTCTGGGATGTAGCAGAGACCAACTCAAGCCCTCCAAGCGAATTGGCTATTGTCGCACTCCTTACGTCTCTGGATCCCCCACAGATCGTCACGCACTTGATTCCCCCAGCTGACGTCCTTTACAGATCTAGGAGTTGCTTTGACCGATGTCAAAGGCTTGTGTCAGCAATACCGGCTTTGCAACCTAATTGTTGATGTATGACTGAACTGTCCTCTATCAGTTTATCATACACAAGTTGACTTCCTTCGGATTGCTCCAGGTCATACGGAAATCTACTTCACAAATCAGGGCTGACAAGCAAACCGAGTAAGCTATGCCCAATTTGTCTCTACCTCAGTTGTACACGAAGAATCAGTTAAGAAACTTGTACAACCAGAGCTAACTAGGTCTTACAACACCGAGTGCAGGCGTGCGTTGCTACCTTTCAACCTTGTGTGTAACGTATCAGTTCTTGAATAGCCTTATAGCAGAAGAGACGGACTATGGAATAGACAAGAACTTGATCAGGTTACCAAGATTACAGGTTAATCCGATTTCAACCAAATAAGGTCTCAATCTCCTACCTGTGCTTCCCAACTCTCAAGAGAAGTCTTTTATAGTCGTAGGGAGTTCCCAGAGGAGCTGCAACCTATAGAGGATGACTATACCACAACAAGCGTTCACCGAAGTTAAAAGAGTTTACGATCACTTCCCTAAGGACCTTCACGTATGCTTGATGCTTGCGGTATTTGTCCGTAGACACCTCTATTTATAACACTTAATAAGATAGGTTGCTTTGGAATAAAGCAATCAATTATTTGTCCCACAAATCAAGGAAACCCTAAACTTGCCAACCAAGTAATAGAGATTAATCTCAATTGTAATTCTTTTTATCTTTTATCTGCCCAGTGTTTTGTTAGATCAAAAACACTTCAAGATAGAATCCAACAGACCAGAGATAATCTTTATCTTATTGACTCATTGAGGATCGTTAGATGGACCACAAAAGATATTTTCGTGATATACAAGTCTACCTAAGAGATAAAGGAGTTCAGAGTTTAACCCAAGTGAAATTCTGGAAGAATATTCACTTAATCTGAATACCAGCCAAAGTAACCGACATCTAGGTTCGCGTAGGTTCGCGAAATGTTCGGTCACCTTGGAACTCAGGAGATATCCGAGTTTCTGGTTTGCTTACCGGTTCGTGAACCGTCCGCCATTCAGATTTGGCCAAACTTGGATTCCGCTGGAAGTTCTGGGCTTAGCCAGGACTTAGACGTGTGTACGTCCTCAGCTGTAATCCATGGACTCTTTTCTCAAGAGTACTCCTTTAGATTCATCCATATCCAACTAACGATTTGCAAGCAAACCATTGTAATGGACACATGGCACCGAATCTATCTCATTCATTCTTGTACTCATAGCATTTGTGGGAACACATACTATTCATGACACAAGGCCATGTTAGACAAGAATACGATCTCAATCGCTATGATCACTACTAAAGTAGTCGACTATATTTCGAAAGAATAGAGAAAGTATAATAGAAGAATTTCCATAAAGTCATAACTCCTACTAACCTTTTGTCGATGAAAAATAATTGATGTCTTCTTTGTCTTTACAGTCTTCGTCTTCAAGGTCTCTGCTACTTTGTCTATATCCCATTTCCGAAATCTAAACTCTAGTAGGCTAAATCAAGAATTGAGTTTTGACATCTAAAACTGACAACTAGCTTGACATACCAACGCTAGTGGGTTTGACCGGACAATGTCCTAACAATCTCCCCCTTTGTCAATTTTAGTGACAAAACCAATTTACATATGGATTCAAATAATATACAATTAAGTACTAACCAGATGTATCTTGATTTCTTGAATTCTTCAACTTCTCCCTTGAGTCTTGATGTGTTCATTAAACTCTTGTTGATGAATCCGTAGTCAGCAGCTACAACATATCCAGCTCAAACAACCATAAAGGTACGCTTAAGCTTACGTGGGTTAGTATGCTCATCCCACATGTTGTTTGTGCGTAAGTGTAAGAATCTGAGCAAACTTTAAAGTTCGTGTATCAAAACTTTTAAAGTGATTCTACTCATTCTTGATACGAAGCTTCTTCTCAGCTTTAATTACTCCCCCTTACTTGATACTTTGTGAAAAGCACAACAAGTAAGCACATGATGTTTTCCCCTATGGTTATGCACCACAAGAACAAGAACCATATGTATTCTCCCCCTATTTGTCACAAAAATATGACAAAGTAGTTCGAGACTAGGGTTTCATAAACCTATGATGATAGGTTAAGCCAAGTACTCGCATATCAAGTTCAAAGATGGTATACTTAGGTAATCTGAACAAAAGACTCCTGAGTTCTCACCTTATGGAGAAATATAGATACAACTTTCTCCCAATATTCCACATCCACGCTCCCCAAAAAGATTTGTTATTAAGCGCAAGTTCAAGATAAGAACTCTCCCCCGTGTGGTGTCATTCATTAAAGAACAACTGACAAAGACGAACATGGACAAGAACAATTGAATGTTATCCAGTCCTTAGCCAATTTTTCCGGAAAAAGAGTTTATGATTTCGAGTTTGAAAAACTTCTAGAAATCATACAACCAAAAGTTTCTTAATCGTGAGAAAAAGCATAACTTTTGTAAATAGACATAGCTTTACGTCACTACCGAAGCAATGGAAAAAGCTATGTATTGCAATAAGATTGATGTAGACAGATCAAGTATTGCAATCATCATTAATAACATCTAAAAAGAACTTTTATTAATGAAATAAAGTAGTACATGCTTGAAAAGCTCTAAAAAGCATGAAAAGGCAAACTACTTAATCTTATGAAGGCACGAATAAAGTTGTATGACCTCAACTTTTGCCCTCAACATCTCGAGATATGGCCTCATCAAAGAAGTCATCTATGATGTGCCTATTTCTATCTTCCTCTTCAGAAAGACCAGTTAGAGCACGTAACAATGATGTATAATGAGTATAGCTTTTCCTGAAGCGTTGGGCTTTGTCTTCATAGAATAAAGCTTTCTTCCTTTCGTAATCGATTTTATACAGAAAGTACTTCCTCAAGTGTGTATATCCATCAATTGTTTCTCTCGAGTTAATAGCATGAGTCTCTGGATCAGGATACTTATGGAGATAATCCAAAGTTTCTGCAGGAGTCCTCTTTCTCTTGCCTGAAATCCCTTCACAGAGCCCAACTTTCACAGCTTCACGTTTACAACTCCTCGTAACACTTCTTGTAGTATAAGTCATCTTGTTTGCGACTTACTGGATGTATGAACGATATATATATATATCTTTCAAGAGGAGTGAGTTTTAGTTTATCTGAAAGACTTAAGGGAATCTTCCAGTTTTTTGCGACAGAACCGGTTCGAGAAACGCTTCGCAAACCAAAACACCTGAAGTCTGTCAGACAGAGTTTATCA
>JAJJMA010140887.1:0-19230 GCA_023529015.1 Papaver nudicaule
TTGCTCGTATAGAGCTCCTAGTACTCTAATTAGATGAAGCAAGATTACTGCTCTCGAATACTCAATTTTATTACTTGAATTCTTGCTTAAATACAAATGAATACATGCCTGCCTATTTATAGGCCTCAACTGACCGACTTCTACCTCCCTAGAATTCTCCAGACATTTCTTTACTTAAACATTACATTGTCTAGACTATTCTGACTTAACCGACTTAGCTAAGTAAACTCTCTGGACCGACTTTACACATTACATGTTCACACACTCTAGAACTTTCTAAAATCTTCAAATTTACAATGACCGTTCACACTACTTTACAACCTACTTTGACTTTAATACTTTACATAACATAACAGTGTAGGCTTCTCTAGATTTTTCTATCTAGACTCTTCTTCTTTACATGACTTTGTCTACCAATTACAAATTAGAATTCCAACATATAGCAGCATGGAAATGAAATATTAGTGTGAACTATTCATCCAAGTTTCATCTAAAACAGGTTTTACATGTGTCACGGGGTGCAATGCCACACATATGAACTATCCATCCAAGTTACATCTAAGTAAGAAAATATCCCAAGCAAAATAAACAAAGGGAAAATACTACCATAATAAAAAACAAGTGCAAAAATGATACACATGAACTCAGAAGACATTTTGTCAGAATTATGAGAAGTGCTACATTAACTACAAGCCAACGACATCAGCATAACTAATGTCGCTCAGCTAAGAATTCCTAGTCATTAAATGGAAATGAAACATTCATCCAAAAAACATAAGCAGGATTATATTTTTTTTTGTATTGAAGCATAAGCAGGAAATAGTAACTGATATTCATAAACAACATCCTAGAAATTTCAAAAATCAGTAGTATAACTGACTCTCCGATTATGCATAAATATAGATGCCAATATATTTTATACTTGAATTCCGATCTCAAATCGTGAACATCATCACTGGCTCTCATCATCTCAATAAATTAATTTCTTCCTAATTCCAAATCACCACCCCCACCCGAGTTTTTCCGGTTTTTGATTATCTTCTTTCTCATTTGATCACAAAATATGTAGCAGCAAAACAAAAGTTGACATGCAAGCAGACCCCCCAGAATCCCATACACTATAATATTATTAACAGTCCACGTTTTTATATGAGATGACCATAGTGGTACAAGAATAAGAGATTCGGCACTAAAATTTCCATCAATCCTTTCCTTGAACAAATTTAAATCCCCTTTTGAATCTAGTGTTGCTCTGTATATATTCATTCCCCGTCCTTGTTCTTGTGGTTGTGTTGGCTGTTGATTCTTGTTTTCGTACAACTTTCCAAGTACTACATCATCAGAACTAACAAGAAACAAGTTACCCGTATTGTTGTCGATATTTAGGGTTACTGGACTCAATACTGAACCTCCATACCCGTTTAGTATCACATGAGTATATTTGCTGTCACTAATTTTGAGTATAGCAACTGAACCATCAGTCTGTCTAATTGATAATTTGTACTCTCCAGAACAGGGATTGTATAGCTCAGAAATGCTGGAAACCAGATCAACTCCGTCTTTTAACTTTTGGCCGCCGAGAATAGTATCCGTAGGATAATCAAAACTCTCCCAAATTATTTGAGAGTTCGTACCATACAAGACAAAGTTGCCATTGTCATGCATCTTTGCGTAGGATACTGGTTCCTGTAAGTCGGGTATTAAGGGCCTATCTTTATTATCTGGCGTTAAACGTAGTACTAATTCCCCCAGGTCGGTGAGAAGAATCGAAGATTGTTTCGATAATGGAAGATTGTTACGATTAGCTGTCCAGACTAGGGTTTTTCGCAATGATTTGACAAACCATATACCAACGACGTACCGATCGCTACAGTTGGATGAAGAAGAACGTCTACTACCACCACATGGTAACTTGTAGAAGCCAAAAGCAATATTACCCAAGGGAGAAAGCCAATAATTAGTATCGTTTGGAGAAGTAGAAAGAGACGAACCTCTTGTTATGATGCTGGTGAAATCATCCTTCCGTGAAGGAGGAGGAGGAGAAGATTCGACACCTATGAACGAAACAACGAAAGAAATAAAGAGAATCAACAGCACCAGAAGCTTCATCTTTTTTTAATAAGCTAGACTAGAAAGATGAGTTAGGCATCCCATATACGTACATATATATATATAGACAGAGGAACAGGGCTTCCTGGCAATATTCAGAATATGTATTATTTATAGCAACTGCGTCGGATCTAAATTGGGAAATATACGGATCTGAATTGGGAAATATACAAACTGTCTTGTCAGCTTGTTATGCTATCTATATGTGGTACAATTATGAATTCTTCACATCTTTTTCTAAATCAAAAGGATAAATAGATAGATTGGAAAAAAAAAACAGTAAAGAGTATAGATAGATAGACAGAACGTCAGAGTAAATTACATAGAAAATTGGTAATTAATAGTTTTTTTCGAGACTGAGATGACAGAAATGAATGATAATTCATATACATTGGAACAACGAACGATTGAAGGTGTGTCGCAAACTTAAGATAGAGAAAATTGTATAGTCTGCCAGTGAGAATGCTTTTACAAGTATGACTCACGGGTAGAAAAATAAATTCTACCACTTTACACTCTCAATTTGGCCATGACATTCAATTTGACTATTAGGGATGTAACGTTTTGGGATGTTTGTAATTTGTGTTGTTGTCTCTCAGTTTAGAAGGTTACCATATATTTTATCCAACGAGTAAAGAATCATTGTAAACATTGCTACGTTGAGCCTTTTAAGGAGGTCCTAAGGCACTCAACGGGATATCAAGTGCAGCAGGAAGCATTATCCCTAGTTGATCAAGGACTTCTAGGATACGAAAGATCCGTCACACCGTCAGAAAAATCAACATTTCCACAGTTTTTATTTCATGAACATAAAGAGTGGAAAAGAATAACATTTCATCAAAAGTTTTTAGAAGGACTATATAAACCCTCGAATTAGCATTGCTAATGTTTTTTTTTCACATTTAAAGAGAGATTATATTAGAGAAATGAAAATGTACAAGCATCTAACAGTGGTAGAGTAAAAGAAAACACCATTCGTACCTCCATAACTTAAAGAGAAAGAGCCCAATTTTGCTGCGCTATCAAATAATTGGGGCAGATGGGGTCTCCCACTCGTCGAACACATTCTCCTCAGTATGAAGAGCAAAGAGTCGATCACCACCTATGGAGAAATCCCGAATTGAACCACCTTGACTTCTTGTAAGGCTAGATGTTAACACCCATTGATCAACACTACTGTAATATACAGATATCCTATCACTCAAGGAGCAAAAAATTTGGCCTCCATGAAATGTTAACTTAGGATGATAATTTCCGCCGTGTACCCCAGCATTCGGATTCCATTCAACGCTTCGTTTGGTACTTCTCAAATCAACAAATCCCAGATCTTCACGGTCACTTACTACACAAATAGAATTACTTTCCCCCATTGGAATTGCATCAACAATAATCTCATCATATTATATCATTCAACATCCAAAAAAACATACCAGAGAGGTAGCAATTGAACAGATATTAGAAAGATAAGTATGATTCATTTTTGCATTATAGAAACTTTAAACTAATTAAACATCATCACTCCACCCCCCCTTTCTCTAATATCAATTGTTGTAGCTAACAACTAAAATCCTTAGTTGTTTTTTTTTTGTTCCGTTATTGATGCTGCTGTTAGATTAATCAACTCTAAGTACTTGTTAGCTTGATAGTCCTTGTTGTAGTACTTAAACAAAATACCTTCTTAACAGTAACTATTAACGTCCCATGTTGAGAGACAGCTGATCTACTTGATACCAATACGAAATCACAAGAGTTCTATCACCCTCCCTCCGAACATGAATCTCATCTTCGGAGATTTTGCCTTCTACGTCTACAAGGAACACGTACGATTTACCCATTTCTGTTGGAGTCGCCGCCATATCTTGTGTATCCTAGAGTTATATGGATCTTACGGTAATTCTAATTTTGCAGAGAAATATGTCTAGAAAGTCCTGCAAATTTCATAAAGGACGAATTGTTCATTTATATAGTACTACAAGCAACTTGGCTATAAATTGAATACAGAATATTAATGTTTCATCGGGAACAATCAACATTAGTGTTGGTATTAGGATAAAAAAATTGAACGTCAAAGAAACTTTATGAATCGTGATAAACACTGATTCATTGATTGGAGCTTAAAGGGCGATTCCTAGAAGTTGATAAATCCAATTTCTTGATTCTTCACCCCTTAAAACTTCGGAATCTGCACCAGTCAATAACTAGACTAAATTAACTGGAGACGAGGTAGTCTCTTCAGTATCCTAAGGTCACCTCTCTAGCTAGATTAAATGGCAAATTTCAGCGTGCCATTTTGGCACCTTTTTGACCGATTTTCTGAAGAGTCTACTTGAGCAAGATTGGACTATGGTGTGTTCTGATTGTTATACTAATTGCTAACACAGATACTGTGGTCTTTAAATTGCATAAAACCAAGGTCAACACAAGATCTAAACTTCAGATCAAAGTATGCACTAAATATACTCAATTTAAAATTTGTACCCAAAAAAAAAAAATAGTATATGTTTGTTCCGAACTCAAGAGGCTGAAAGAGGAATGACGCATAGAAATCTAGTGCATTGATTCCAGGGAATGTGAGCAATGAACATAGTAATACGGTGAAGCATAGAAAACTTGTCCAGGAAATTGAGGCCTGTTAAACCATCAATTGAAAGAAACCACAGACACTGAAGCAGTCTAAGAGACAGCAAAAATCAATCGAGTCCTTCATCAATGATAAAAGATGGATCATGATTTAAAAAATTTAACCAAAATCAAGAGATGAAAATACTACCAAGATCTAAACTTAATCAGAAACATGTGCACAGACGATAAACATGAACCTGGCTAACATTTCATCGACAACATTCACTAGTACTACATTAACCACACCATGAGTATTCCAAACCAAATCCATGGCCTAGTACTTAATCCATTGAGTCTCTACCCCAATTAAGCAATTACATCAAGATAACAAATGTAAAGAAGGTGAGGAATCAGATGAAGTTGAAGACTTGGGTGATGCTGATACATTAGGCAATGATCAAGACTTGTCGAATGATGAAGGAAAAGAAGAATATCGAGTTAAATTTAGGAGTACAAGTGAACACAACATAGATTGGGTTGAAGCAGAGAGAAGGGATGCTGAATTTAGAAGAGCAGAAGCTGAGTTTAGAAGGCAAAAGGAGAAAGAAAATGAAGCAGACAATACAAAAAGTGCAACACAGACGGAACCAATGAAGAGTACTGAAACAGAATCAGAGAAAATAAGCTTAGGTGATGCAGACTTTGACCAGGCTGCTGCTGAGCGTGAGGAAGAAGTTCACAGACAAAGAGCAAATGAGCGAAGAGAAAGAGAAGAAAAATCAAAGTATGGCTATGAAGAAGAATGGGATACAGAGGATGATGCTAGCATTGACCTAAGTCAAAGTGAAAATTTATTCTAAGAAGAGAAAGAAGGAGACACACAGCAGGGTGATAATGGGGAAGAAGATGAGCAAGAAGAGGAATCTCCAGCTGATCCTATTCCACCTGAACCACCAACTAAGCCTGCAAAAGCAACACAACCTAAGGCAGGGAAGAAAAACAAGAAGAGAGGAAATAAATAGATGGTTTTATTAGACATTATTTAGGTCTCTTAGGATTTATATTAGAATTTAATTTAATTTTGTTTGTTTTTTGATTTCCAGTGGCACACTAGTTTCGGACCCCTTAGGACTAGTGTGCCATGCTACTCTTTGTTTTTCTTTTGCATTATTGCTTTCAATAAAATGGGACCTTAAAAAAAAATCAAGATAACAAATGTACCCCACAAAACAGAAAACACCATTCAGATCTGCATAACATGTTTGACTTATCAAATTGCATATTGAACTAACACACCAAGCATCAAATCTAAGGCTTTGGCTGGAGAACAACATTAATGACATTCTCCTCATTCACTTGAAATCCACATCTTTTGCCCTCTTCTTTGCCTTTGCCAACACAATTTTGCCCTCTCTTTCCCTTCTATCTTCAAAATTAGGTCCACAATCATCCAAATCAATGTATGATTCACCTTCCTTCAACAGAGATTGATCCTGCATCCATGACCCATAACCCACCTTCCTCATATCAATCAACATCTGCCCTTCACTAACCACAGGCTTTTCATTCTCACCACCATTATACTCAATCATAACACAGTCATGGTCTAATTCCCTGTCCATTGCTGCAGGCAACCTATCATTCCAACAACTAAATGCAGTATGACCAATAATCCCACAAGAGAAGCACATGTAAGGCAATTCCTCAAACACAAAAAGCACCCACAACACCTTATCAACACCTTTACCATTCTTAGGAAGAACTAACCAACACCCACTCATCACTCTCTTCTTCACATTCACCATAACCTTAATCCTCAAATAAACACCATTCTCATCCACCTCAACTTGCAAAGCTTCAGCAACGAAAACTCTCCCAATCTCAAAACCCAGTTCTTGAGACATTAACTGCACAGGAATACCATGAGCCTGAATCCAAAGAGGACAAGCTCCAAACATATCCATTGAAGGTCGGACATATGGACACCCTTCCTCTAACTGTAGGTACCATAAATCTGAGGGACACGTGGCACCATCCTAGGGGCGGTAGTAAGTTAGTGAATACACCGAGAGGTATGGGATAATCCCTAAAAGTAACTGACCGCACCCCACTTAAGGATGAGACGCGTGTAAAGTGCGACAGGCTAAAGCACGGGTAAGGTTGAGGGTACTACAGAGGCATTAAATGCCAAGTCAGATAGAGGAATACAGTTGTTTAGCACCAGTCAAACTTAGGGTTGCACTTGGTTTGCGGTCAAACAGTCTGGAGCCTACAAGACTGAGGATATCCTCTGGAAGGTCCCATTGGGGACTGGCCTCAAAGGATACTCTCAGAGAAGATACGGTACGAGAAGAGCTAAAAGGAGTCATATTCTAGAAGGTGCATTGCAAGGGACATTCTGAGAGATGACGTGACTAGAAGATCGGAGGCTGAAGGCTATACGATGTCTAAGGAAGGCTCAGACATACCTCTGGGAGGTATCTCAGAAGACTGACGTCTAGAAAGGAAGGCTCCCAGAAAGGATTGAGTATCTCGAGGAATAGATAGAAATAACTTAGTTTCCATAGTCCTTGTAACACTAGAATATGTACTACCTAACCTTCTTGCCTATAAATACCCAGCTCTTTAGGAGTTAGAGAACCAAGTTAGAAATCACAAGGGAAACCCTAAGAGACCGGATACGACATCCTACAACTAGGTTTGAGACTTGTGAAGTGAGAACTTGAAGAAGACTTGAAGACAGTAGATCAAGACTTGAAGACAGTAGATCAAGACTATTTAGTTAATTGTGAAGCTAGCTAACATTGTAACCACACTCATGATTAATGAAATACCAAGGATGTAAGCCTCCACCGTGAGGAAGAACCTTGTTAAAAAACATGCTTGTGTCTTGATTCTTTTATCTTTCTTGCATTTACTTATGTTTGATTGTCTTTACTTTATCTTAGATGTGTTTGTACTTAAGTGTTCTTGAGTAGTTCTTCATCTAGGACCATTGGGTGTGATCTCAGAGATTTCTAGACTCACACTAACTGAAGAAGATGACCCTGAGAACCTAGTACCCATGGTCTTTCATCCATAACCCATTGTCTATCTAATGGATCTTTGAAACTAAAACGCAAAAACCCATCTTTGAGCTCCTTAACCCTGTAGTCTGTGGATTTCAGGCAACCTCTCCATGCTCGTTTGATATCTCTAATGACGTCTTCCATTGCTTCCTCTACTTCATTGTTTTTGTCTCTCGGATTGTTTAGCACTTTTTCGATGAGACTAGCACGGGGTACACGGGTCTTCTTGGGAGGAGGTGGGTTGCTTATAGTTTCTGGTTGATCTGTGTTGATGAAATTATCAGCCATTTCAAAATCCGTGGCGGCGGCGGTAGTGGTGGTGATGGTGGTGGAGTAGTGTGGAAATGAGTTTAGGGTTTAGAGGGGAAGATAGAGTTTGGTGATTATAATTAAGGGTCTCTGAAAAGTTACTGAGGACAGTCATTATGATGTGGTTGAAAAATCTGATCCAACAGATGATTACTACACGTGGGCAAGCATGAACCGCATACGCCATAGAGCATGGGGAAGTGGTGCTGAATGTCCCCTCTCACATCTTGGGTTGTCAAACTGTGATAGGCCGGATCGGGTAACAGCCCTCTACTTACATTCAAATGACCATTTCATCCGGCCGTAGATTTTATCCATTTTTACGGTTCAGATTGATGGAAAAAGAAGGCGGAAATCCATGACCGGATTCAACTCTATCATATCTTAATAAATCTTGTTTTAGAGAAGTAAAAAAGGTGGAGAAAGAGAAAAATCATATTGATTGATGTGTATCATTACATAGATGTAGTATCCTTTATATACAAGTAAAGGGGAAACCCTAAATCTCTACTTGGACCGCACATCCATGGGCCAAAAGCCCTACAACACTCCCCCTTGTGCGGTTCAAAAGTAAAACTCCAAATGTGTTGCTTCACAAAATACTTGACAAGGGAAAACCCGGTGGGACAAAACCTTGAAAATAGAAAGAGTACACCGTCTTGAGTCTTGGTAAGCTTCTCTGTTGAAGTTGTTCGGTGACTTCTCTTCTAGCTTCAAATATAGTTCTTCAAATGTAGCTCTCTCGTCGATGGTCACTGTGTCTAAGTCAGTTGCCTCATTAAAACCTTGTCAGGAAAACCCAAAAGGGCAAAACCTGAACTAAGGAAAAAGAGTACAATATTAAGATAACTTACAACATAATTGGACTCGCATATGTTGCCTCGTTAAAACCTTGAGAAGGAAAACCAGTGGGACAAAACCCTTAACGAAGGTAAAAGAGTACAACGCGATACGTCCAGAAGTACGCCTTTGTTGATGCTGATGTTGAATAACGCTCTCGCTTCTTTCTGGAAGTTGTTTCGCTTGATGCATTTCAGTAATATCAATCCAATCTTCAAGTCTTCAGCATTCAGCATGTACGCCAAGTGTGATTGTTGTTGTTGTCTCGTTAAAAACCTTGTCGAGTAACAAAACCCTGTGGGAAAAACAAATCTCGATCGAAGGCAAAAAGAGTACACAACAGCTTCACATTTCGAATCAAAATTTGTCGACATTATATCCTTGGATCCTCTCCCTGATGTCGGCATCTTCCCTGATTTCATTCATGACCTTTTCGAAAGTGAATATAGGTGATGACTTATAAGTCCACCCGGTCTCCCCCTGATTACTGTCGTTGAAGAATAGATTATTGTTCCTTCATAATTAACAAATTTTCAATTGCACTTCTGGCATTGCAGTTGTCTCATTAAAAACCTTACTGAGTAACAAAACCCTGTTGGAAAAAGTAACCTCAGTGAAGGGAAAAAGAGTACAACGTACCACTAGATGCTCCCCCTGACGCTGGACAATTTCTCTAGTCCAATACAATCATGGGAGTTTGAAAAATTTCTTTATTCCAATACTATGGGACACTTCCTTTAGTCCAATGCAGTTAGACAAGTTCTTAGTCCTCTGCAGTTATGCAATCATGGGAATCAGACAATTCATTTAGTCTTATACTATTCACACGTAATCTTGGAAGTTTAGATAGTTTCTTTTAGTAATAAAGAACCATGGATGAGTGGTTCTCTAGTTCCTAGTAACTGGGTTTCGTTTGAACATCTTGACGTTCAAAACTTTTTTACCAGCAGGCCTTTGACTGTTACTAAGAAATCAAGCGCGCCAGAATTCGGTCAAGATGATACAACCAATATCCGAGCTAGCTACTTCTGTCGAGGATTGTTAAATAACCGCTTGGTGTATCCAATAGTGCTTGTTAATGTTGCAGAGTTAAGTCCCAACAGCAAAAAGGCGAAATTCGATGCAAAGGTTTGGGGTGTGTTTGAAAATGCAGGAACTTTATACGCATCCCGGAAACCAACTGCATCAGAGATGTAGGGTGCACACATGCAAGACATCTTAATTTGCTTCCGGCTAATGCCAACTCTTTTGAATTCAGCATGAACCTGTGTTTGTGTCTATATATTTTGCTTGTTTTCAATTTTGCTTTTGTTTCTGCTTTCAAGGAAGACTCACGTAGTCTCTTCTGTGGTGTGCCGCTTGTTTATTTTGAATTTGTTTGCCTTTTTGTCTTGGATTTTAAATGTTATCATAAGTGCACGTAACTGTTGAATCAGATCTATCTATTCTGGCTTGATTTTCAAAAAGATGAATTTTGATGTTACCTGAACTTAATTCACCAATGTATGAGCATAATTAGACGATCCATTTTATCCAATCTTTGGCGTTTTAGAATACTGCTATGGGAAGTTTCAAAATCATTATTCAATCAATGTTATGCTAGTCCTTCATTAAGCTTAGTCTTATGGTGTCAAGATTGGCTACTACTTCCACCAAAAGCATGGTGTTTTCCCTCTGTACAACTTCTCTCTCCTGGTAGCTCAAGTAGTAGCAGGATTGGTGCACTCAACCATTCAGCGCTGAAAAAGTAGGGAAAACGCTGAATGATTCAGCGCTAAAAATATATTCTACATAATCTTAATAAATCTAATATTTATAGAATGGATAACTATACGCTGAACTATTCAGCGCTCAACAATTTTGGACCATTGGATGATTTAAATGGTCATTTAAATCTAATTATCCATTCTCACCAAGCAATAAGAACCCCTTTAGGCTACTAGCTGACATGGATGTCTAATTTTGTAGACTAAATTGGGCACCATAAGACTAAGCATTACGATTAAATGACCAAAATTTTCTCATTCATCTCTCAGTAAGAAAAAACATAGTAAAAAACCATATTACAAATCCGAAAATAAATCTAAGTCACTTACGCAATTTGAAATCTAAATCTATAACCATATATAGCTTGGAACACAATTCCGAGGTCACTTCCCTCGGTGGCGTCAACAAAAATGATGCACGTTCACGGCATTTTGTTGTACTTCTTGTCAAAAAATTGGGGCAGATGGAGTCTCCCACACGTCGAACACATGCTCCTCGCTGTGAAGGCTAAAAAGCCGATCACCACCTATTGAGAAGTCCCGAATTGAACCACCGTGACTTCTTGTAAGGCTAGATTTTAAAACCCATTGATCACCGCCGCCATAATACACAGATATCTTGTCTTCCATGGAACAAAAAAGCTGCCCACCATAAAATGTTAATTTATGATAGCTATTGTGGACATATTCACCATGCGAACTCCATCTAACGCTTACATCAGTACTTCTTAAATCTAGAAAACCCAAACCTTCATAATTATTAAATATACAAATAGAATGGCTTTCGTCCACGGGAGTTGTATCAACAACATGATAGTCCATCCAAGTTTCAGTATTGCTCCAGGACGTATTGGTCCTCGACCAAACTATACTTTTATCTCTAAAATCCAAAAGGTTGATCCTGTTATCTTTCTCTGGGAACAAAGTAGAAACATATAATAAACAATTTCTACCATTTAATCACTGAATCTTATTAGCAGTAGCAAGAGGCAAATCAAAAAATTCAATTTGTTTTCCTGTAACTTGATCCCACACCCCAATTCCGCTGCTACTTTTTCCTATACAGCTAGCAAATATCTTACCATCAGAGTTAAAACATAAAGCTTCAGCGAAGTTACTGACCTCATCTTTTCCATCATATAGATGAAATGTGTGCCTCAATTCCCCTGTAGATGCACTAAAAACACCCATACCTGCATCTCCCCTAATTACGTTTTGGCAACCCATCACTATATTTTCTGAATCTATCCACTCAATACCGTTTACACTTTTGTAATTGTTATCATCAAGATTTAGTGGCGGATTTTCTTCAAGCATCCAATTATACACACGCACAACGTTACCATAAGCAACAGCACAACCTCCATCTGGACTTGCTCTTATTGCAGTACTAGATTCAGCAGCCAAGTTACATGGAGCTTCATCCCTAACCGAACGCGTTAGTTTTAACCAATTCAAATTGAATTTGCAAATTTTTGCAGTTCTAACATGATCCAGCAGTCCGTAATACTGAGCTTCCCTATAGAGTAACTTTTCAGATACATTAGGAGGGACATAAAACTCACCTGTTGCTAAAAGATCAAGAAGAGCAGAAAAACAATCTGGGTTACGGTCAATGAAGTACTCTTTGTTAGCTTCTTTTGGTTGAAGGTTCCATTCATCCCCAAGCATAGCTCCAAGCATTGAATTTCGGCTCACACCAGTAAGAGCTGTTGCCGATGTTTCAAGGATTTTACCCCTAACATTGAATGTCACCCTGTCAGTTTGCGTTCCCATATTTCCAAGTTAGGGTTTTCAACTTTGATTCTTACCTTAATGCTGCGTCTCAAGTAACAACAAGCTGACTTAATATAGAGTTCTTGCCGATGAAAAACCCTGGATGATTTGGAATTCTATTCAGACACAATGTCAGGGTTGGAGTGTTTCTGGAAGAAAAAAAATAGTATGCGCCTGCTTCTTGGACAAACACATTCCAAAGGACCTGCTACTCTTGCGCAGGTCCTACCAACCCAAAATTTACTGCAAGCCTCACCTTCTATTCAGTTTTTTTGTATGCTTGTGACTTCTAGACTTTCCACTTAAAAAATTATGCCGATGGACCATGGTACAAACAAAGAAAATAAATTTTAGCTTTGGTGGTCAGACCTCGGTGAGTTTATCACTTTCGATTGGTGGCTTACAACCACACTGGCTCACCTGTTCGTAAAATATCAAGAAGTGCAGAAATAAAATCCAGGGTTTCGCTTTCTTATCTTCACTTGGTTGGAGGTTGGAGTTTTCATTCATAATCATTCAATTTCGGCTCATAGTCAGACTTGCAAAAGTTATTGCAGTTATTTCAAGGATTTTACCTCTAACATTGAAATTACCCCTGCATGTTTGTTCTCTATCTTTCTGGTAGCAAGTATTCACAGATTTATGCAGGTAGAGTTAAGTTAATTAGTAATACAGTCCAACTCAAGAAACTATTTATAGAACCGAAAAACGAAAAAATAGAGACATGAGATAATACTAATGGGAATTTGAAGCTTCAAGGCATGATAAAGAAAAAACGAAAAACCATATGACAAATTAAAGACAAATCTAAATCACTTTCACATAGCTAGAAACATGGTTTCAAGGTGAACCATTAGATCAATGCATGTCTTCACTGTTGTATATTCTTTACCGCGGTATTATTATTAGTTATCAGAGAAAGAGCCCAATTTTGTTGCGCTATCACATAATTGGGGTAGATGGAGTCTCCCACACGTCGAACCCATTCTCCTTATCGTGAAGACCAAAAAGCCGATCACCACCTATCGAGAAGTCCCGAATTGAATCACCTGGACTTCTTCTAAGGCTAGATGTTAATACCCATTGATCAAGACCACCACAATACACAGATATCTCATCGTCCATGGAAGAAAAAAGCTGACCGCCATGCAGTATCAACTTAGGATGCCAACTTTGGCGTTGTCCCCCAGGATTTGGATTCCATCTAACGCTCCGGTTGGTACTTCTCAAATCTACAAATCCCAAATCTCCTTTGTGACTAAGTACCCAAAAAGATTTACTTTCCTCCATTGGAATTGCATCAACAATATCATAATAACTACGATCAGTACTTCTATCATAAGACCAAGACCAGGCAATACTTTTATCTCTAAAATCCAAAAGATTGATGCACCTTTCATAACTGATGTAACCGTTGACAAATAAACAATTACTTCCCTTTAACGATTGAATTCTAGAAATATCATCCTGTCGTAAACCGTTTAGACAACCATAAAAAGCACTTTGTTTTCCTGTTTCTAGATCCCACTCTCCGATTCCGCTGCTACTTGTTCCTACACAGCTAGCAAATAACTTACGATCAGAGTCAAAACATAAAGCTTCAGCGAAGTTATTAACCTCATCTTTTCCATCCTGTAAATAAAATCTGTGCCTTAATTTCCCTGTTGACGAACTAAAAACACCCATTCCTCCAACTCCCCTACTTATGTTTTGGCAACCCATCACTATATTTTCTGAATCTATCCATTCAATTCCGCAAACTTTTTTGAAATCAAGATTTATGGGTGGACGTTCTTCAAGCATCCAATTATATACACGCACAACCCTATCCTGAGCCACAGCACAACCTCCATCTGGACTTGCTCGAATTGTAGTCCACTTACCAGCCAGATTACATGGAGCTTCATCCCTAACCGAATGCTTTAGTTTTAACCAGTTAAAATTGAATTTGCAAATTTTCGCGCTTCTAACATGATCAAGAAGGCCATAATAGTGAGCTTCCGTGTAGAGTAATTTTTCAGATACGTTAGGAGGGACATGCAACTCACCTGTTCCTAAAAGATTAAGAAGAACATTAAAACAATCCGGGTCTCGATCGATAAAATATTCTTTGTTACCTTCTGCTGGTTGTTGTTGGTTCCATTCATAATCCAACATAGCTCCAAACATTGAATTTCGGTTCACACTTGCAAGAGTTGTCCCACTTGTTTCGAAGATTTTACCTCTGACATTGAATCTTACCCTATCACTTTGGATTCCCATATTTCCAGTTGGGTTTTTTCAACTCTGAATTCACCTAGACGCAGTTACAAAAGTAAGTGTATTTATACGTATGCATGGTACCATCTCAGATTAAGAAGTTGCTCAACATATGAGTTCTTGTCCATTAAGGAATTCTACATGACTAGGAATTTTATTTCTGTTATTTGGACCGACTTTCTATACCAAGTTCCTGGAACGGTTAGGAGTGACAGATATACGTACGCAATTGTGGATAAAGGTAGCCCCAAAAGTTTGTTTCGTTTTGTTTTTTCTTTCAACCCTATCTGACCTGTGGGGATCAACTCTTACTACAATACTACCCACTGCAACCTAGTTATTTTTTTCATGTACTGTGATCATCAAAACCCTCCAAATTCTATCACAACACAAAGTAGAATTGAAAATTGAAAAGGACAACATTATTGGGAGAAACATTTATAAGGCCTTTAACTAAGCAAATAAATTGGATCGAGAACAGAATAAATAAAAAGTTCATATAGATTGCATTGCACGAAGTACCATCAAATCCCTGACTTACACTATTATCAAGCTTTTTAATTGATCTAATAAAAAGAAGTAGTAGAAACAGAAATCAAATTTAAGCAAATGTAACTGTGATGTCTCTGCGCTTTTTCGGACGGATCTGTTGCAAATACTTCTTCATGGTGATAGTAAGCACATTACCATGGCGAACAGCTGATATGGTATCAGTAGTGTCTGCATCCCCAGGGATCTCAAACTCTTTCTTTACTACTTCAGCATTACCATAATCGTATCCCCAAACCAGAATCAGTCTTTCATCCTCCATTAATTTTGTTTTTCTTATGCTTCTTTGAAGGTTTTGATTATTAGAACGATGATTTATAGGTTACACAAATATTAGAAACAACTTGTATATATACACACACCGGCACATGAACAGTCTAATGTATGTTCATTCCGTCTCTGTATCTTATTAATGTTTCATTTAATCCCAATTTCGAAAATACAAACAGCCGGAAACCACTCTTTCTGCATATTCATTGAACCAACTATTTTGATGTTTGTAATTTTGTACGTCCGTTGACTTGCTTTTGTTCAGAATACGTACTGCGCGCCGTTCCATGCCCCACCTATGCAATAGGGAAGCTTGCCTAATTCCCACTTATTCTATACGATCCTATTCATGACCTTCTTAGTTAGGTCTTATCTCCTGGTGCAACTCAAGTTTGAAAATCCTTACAGAAAATAATGCCCTCAATACAGAGAATGGATGTTGAATGTATTTTTTTTTCTTTTTTTTTTATGGATGTTGAATGTATGTTTCCAATTAAAAAGATTCAGGTTCAATCAGATTTTTTGAAAAAACTCAACCATCCCTATTCCCTAAACACCTCTTACAATATAACTTATTTAAAATAATACTGGATAATATAATATTTGACTCGGGCTCTTAGTGCTAAAATAATAAATTCGATAAATGCATAAAATAATACATTTCAAAAATCCCTCTTAAGCATTAATAGGTCCCAAATAATATGTAAAATAATATTTCCACTAGAAAAATAAAAAATAGTATTGATGCATCAAATTTTTTGAAAAAATATAACTCGATGATAGTTTGTTTTTCTTTGTTTTTTTGTATGTTATATGTTAATCGTTATATTTGTATCTTAATTAGTCAATAATATGATATCTATAATATCTCCTTAAATTTAGTTAATATTGAACTATATATTGTAGTATATAATATAATATCTAGAATCTTCTACTCCCTCCGTTCCACTTTACTTGCTATATTAGGGATTTACACAAATATTAAGAAAATAGATAGAGAATAATTTTTTACCACAAATACCCCAAATCAATATTTATTTTCCTAGATTATAGTCTGCCTAGTTTTTAGTACAATTGATTTTTGTTTAAGAAAATAAATAAAATCAAAGTGGTTTAGGAGTATTTATTAAGAGTGGGTTAAGGATATTTATTAAGAGTGGGTTTTGGAAGTTGTATATACACAATTCTCTAAACTATGCCTGATTCCTATAAAGGGATATATTAGGAAAAAAAATGGAAAAATAACAACTATAGCAAGTATTTTGGAACATGAAAAAAACCCTAATATAGCAAGTAAAGTGGAACGGAGGGAGTATATTGTAGTCAATAATATGTTAAATAATAGTCTTCAATTAATATTCAACTTCCAAATTAGGAATTATTTTATAAATAATAATTTATTATAATATCTCTTTAAAATAATAATTTTCTTTAGTTCTAAGGCTACAGTAGAACCTCGATAAATGAGTGACCTTAGACCGGGAAAAATTATTCGTTTAGCGAGGTTATTCATTTATCGATAATATTATTCATTTATCGGTAAATGCATATATATTTATTTAGATATTATTTTATATCAAAACTATACTGCATATAAAAGAAGATATCTAAAATATATGCACATTGAATGGTAGAAAGGTTCTCTTGTTAGTAGATAATTGCCTAGCTCGTCCAAAGGTGGTTGATGACTTGAATGACGTAGAGTTATTTTTCTTGCCACCTAACACAACATCTAAAATTCAACCGTGTGATGCACCATTAACGGCTGTTGATGAAGAGACTCCCTTATTCGTACAGAGATACCTGTTGATGAAAAGGTACCTATTCATCAACAGACGTGAATTCCTCTATAAATTGTCTCCCATGGTTTCACTTCAAAGACAATCAATCAAAAAAACTTTCTTTCTTTCTACAAGCATCATCAGAATTTCTTATCTTCTCCCTTGTGTGTTCCTGGTTGAATCAAAGTTGTACAAACTTTGAATTCAACACGTTGTGAGGCTTCAAGTATCCTGAAGGCAATATTCACTAGACCTAAGAGCCTTGGAGTTTTCGGTAACAACGATTCTTTTCACACCCTAGTTTGCTCCAAATTTTTCCAACAGTACTGTCAGGGTCGGACCCCTTAGGAGGGACAGATGTACGTACCCAATTGTGGATGAAGGCAGCTCCAATATACAAGGTCTGCCCCTTGCACAATCCCACCCCACCGGACCCATCCCTATACTAAGAAAGTTAACAGTGGTATCACATCCATGTTCCTTGTAACACTACCGGATTTTTATTTGCTTTCGCGAATGGCTGCAATAATTTTAATAGATCACCTGCTTAATTCTGGCTGCAAATTCGGCGGGCTGGAAATTTTTCAAGACACCAAGCAAGTTGTTAGTGTATCAGTATTTAGTTATTCTGGAAGTCATGACTTAAAAATCTCAGGTACATTCCCCAACAACATATTTGTAGAACCACAACAATCAAGTTGCACAAGTTCGAAGAACTACACATGATCCAATTTTCAGAAAGAGAAAATTATTCTAATAACCCTAATAATATTAGGGTTTATTATAAAAACCCTGGGGTTTTTATAATAATATTGCAAATTACCCGGAAGACCCTAGAAACTAATATAATTGTAAGATTACTATTATATCCTCCGCAATATAAACAAAAGCAGCTGTACTACTCATTTATTTTTCATTTTCAGTTTCTGTTTCTCTCTCGTTTTCTCCGCTCCCGTCTGCTACTAGCGAGAAAAACCCTAAAAATGTTTACATTCATCGTCATCGCCATCTTCATAACATTGTTTTGTTAATCTCTCGACGCAATCCTGCTGATTTTGAGCAACAAACCCTAATTTTGAGCAAGAAAACCCTAAAAATTAGCGAGAGTGATATTGAAGAACGACAAGCAATAATCGTTCACGAAACCGATCTAGCAAAGGTACTTATTTATTTATTTTAATTTCTTCTTATTTGTACTGTTCATGTTCTCTTTACAACTAGATCTGATAAGTAGTTGTTTTTTTGTGTTGAAGTGTTCATAATTTTCATGTTCTCCTTAGATCTAGATCTCATAATTTTTTTGTAGTGTTTTCTAATATTGTTCATAATGTTCATGATCTCTTCACATCCAGATCTAATAACTAGTATTTTTGGAGTTGATCATATTGTCTTTACATCTGGATTTTGATATTTATTTTTTTTAGAAGTTGTTGATCATGTTCATGTTCTCTTCACATATAGATCTGATAAAATAGTTTTTTGAAGTTGTTCATATTGTCTTCACATCTGGATTTTGATTTTTTTTTGTAATGTCTTATAATATTTGATTGTATGGTTTTAGGCTGTGCAGATCCCCTTCACATCTAGTTTTGTTCAGTTGTAGACTGTGCAGACCTCCTGCACATCTAGTTTTGTTCAGTTGTAGACTGTGCAAACCTCCTGCACATCTAGTTTGTTCAGTTGTAGACTGTACAGACCACCTGCACATCAAAGTTTTTGTTCAGTTGTGTGTAATTTATATACCCTGCAATATGTATCCTTGGAGATTGTACATATGAGCTCCTGAAAAGATTGGAATTTTACTCAATTTTTCTTATATTTTCTTATGTAGATATGAGTACCTTGATTGTATGGTTTTAGGCTGTGCAGATCCCCTGCACATCTAGTTTTGTCCAGTTGTAGACTGTGCAGACCTCCTGCACATCTAGTTTTGTTCAGTTG
>JAJJMA010140894.1:0-10869 GCA_023529015.1 Papaver nudicaule
AACTGCCATTTTGTTGAAAAAATTGTTGCTAATTTCTTTTTAGTGGTGTAAACTATAAGTATATAACATATCCTGTAAGTTGTAACTTTCATGTCACGTGTCCATGCAACATAGGTAGCAACTGATCCGATTAAAATAAAATGCGTTGATTAGTCTTTGTCTAGGTACTGACCAATATATTTTTTTAGTAAAAAAAGTGAGCCTGAAATTGCTTCCGTGTAATTTAGATGTAAATTCACTTCTTGAGAGAAAAAATAACTTTCACAAATTGATCATGTTAATAGAAAGATCAGTTCTTTCGAAAATTCTGAATTTATTTTAAGAGTTTGTCATTCAATTGAGGAATGAAAAGGAAAAAATCTCAAAAATAGTGGGTGTTAAGTATCTTTCCGAGGTTTCTTTAACTAACTCTTAATAATCCAAGAAGTGCCTCACCACAACTTCTCTGAAGAAGATTGTGAAGCAATTTTTTTTAGTATGGGCATCTTATCCAGGGGCCATCACAAACATGTTCAGGTGTCAGGTTATGTTCAGTCCATTTTATTAGTTTTCCGGTGGTCTTTCCCGGTGGTCTTTTCCGGTAGTCCTTGCCTTAGCAGCACAACTGAGATATAGCATTTGCAATAAGCAATAAAAATGTCACAACTCCATTAACATGGAACAGTTGCCCAAACCAACAAGAAACTACTCCATAGACCAAACAATCTGTATTCTAAATGGCCACAAAAATTAAAAAAATTGCAGTATAGCAAGAAAAAGCAGATAAGCTTGTAACATCTAAAAACTGAAAAATCCCCCAAATCTAAGAAGCAGGTTAATATTTCATTTTTTTTTTTAAAGGGGGGGAAGGAGGAGGCTCAGATAGGCTAGCAGAGTGAGACAGGGAAACAGATCTATCTCCTGCATGGCTGCAGAAACGGTTGCCTGAAAGACCATCCAGAGTTGCCTCGCCAAGGCTGATAGAAGATAGATCTATTCCAAGTCTCAAATCCTTAATAGCATGTTTTCATCACTGCCTCATTAAGAAAAAGAAGAAGAAAAGAAAAGAAAAGAGAAGATCATCAAGCAGAGCTTGTGCAATATATATGTATGTTTGTAGGGAGTAAGTGGTGGTGGTGGTGGTGGTGGTGGTGGTTGCAGGGTTGTTTGATTTATCAAGTTCATTTAATCATCAGCTCTGATCTTACAGAGTAAGATCATGCAGATCTGAGGAGAGGGGCAACAAACAAAACCCTCAAAAAAGACTCCCACATCTCTCCTGATCTGCACAGAGGAGCCTCAAACAAAAATGAACTTGAACCCTAATTGCAAGACTGTTACCAGTTTTTATAGCCTCCTCCAGACTCCAGTGCTGCATTTTTACAGTCCTACCCTTTTTGTGCTCCAATGAACACGTGTACTTTTCTGTCAGTTCTTGTCTCAGAAACTCAGAACCCCAGTAAGCAATGGTAATTGTAAAACAGCCAAAATGAATGCCATTTTCATTAGTTCAAGATACATCTGTAAGAATGTGAATTACACAGAAATTACATTGATTTGTAACCAAAAATACAAATCTCAAAAATCAGAACAAAAACAGTCCAGTAGACATTCATTTTTACCCTTTTTCGTTTACTTGGTAAACCAGTAAATTAGAATGAGAAATGTGCACACAGATGCAACAAGGGAAAGAATAATGGTATCCATCGATTTCTTCCTCTTTATCGATGAAAGGATATGATTTACCTGCATCATCAGTGTGGAAAATAAGTAGATGTAGTAATATAAACCAACATTCTATGATCACATAACAACTCTTTTTTTTTCAAGAACGTAGAAGGCATGACTTTGTCAGAGGAACAGTTTCACATACCGTGGGTAGACGGCTGCTAATATTGCCTATCTTTGAGGTGATTCCTCCAAATGTTGAGCGCTGGGAAACAAGTGATCCGAGTGTGGCTTGCGCTTGGGAAATCACAGTATCCATCTATATAAAACAACAAGTCACAGCAGCTTTAGTGGATATCATTTGCTGAACATTCTCTACAGATTCTGTACTAAAAGGGGTTCTCATGATGCAATAAATCTAAGGAAACTGAAATCAAGATGGATATTTCTGTAGCAAAAAAGATTCACAATAGATTCTGTATAAGTGGGGTTACAATGCTGGGGTAGATGGTCAGTTATTGATTAAATGTGAGTTATTGAGCTTCCCCAATTGCATGTAAAGTGATCGCTTATCTGACACGAGAATTTTTTATATACATCGAGTAGAATCGTGTATGTCAGTTAGAGCGTCCAGAATGAGTTTATTCTCTATGAAGAAGAAAAATCTTGTCCCACAACAACCAGAACTTGACTCCACTATGACCTAACAAGTTTTCCTCTCATCTGACGACCCCTTCTCTGTCACTCCACTCCTATGTCAGGGGGGAGACACCATGATGCCATCAGACCATAGGACATAGTCATAGAATCGACACAGGGAGAATAAAATAGATAAAACTACAAATGGCACACTATAAACATTATTTCCTTATACTTGACTTGATATTTTGACATATACCTAACCACATCTTTAAGAGAGACAAAACGAAACAACATATGAAACAAACATGTGAAAAAAATCCTCTGTTAAACAAGGTGAAGTGAATCTAATAGATGCTTCATAAATTTCATAATTTCGGCCAAGCAAAGTGCCATACAAGGATCTTGGATTTGGAGCAAAATATTTTAGGAAATGCAGACACCCATTTGACCCACTTTTCAACACTGATGGATCTTGGATTCGGACCTGCATTCAAGCTGGTTTGAATCACATCAAACCTGTATGTCTGTGGCAAGTGGGGAATGGGAGACTCATAAACATTTGGGAGGACAAATGGGTGGAAGGGATTGATATGTCTTCTCTAACTCTTAATCAGCATTACACTATGGTTCACCAGCTCATTGACCACTCTTCCAACACTTGGGACCATGAAATTCTATCTCAGCTTTTTCCAACAAACATTGAGGAAATCATTGAACAGATACCAATCAGACAAAACATTGTGGAAATCACTGAACAGATACCAATCAGACAAAACAAGGAAGATACTATTAGGTGGATTCTGGAATCCAATGGAAAATTCACCACAAAATCCTTGTACAACGCAATTAAGGGTTTCATGCACATGGACAATTCTATTTGGGATAGAATCTGGACCATAAAATCTGCTCCAAGAGCAAAACTATTTGCTTATAAATGTCTCCAGAAAGTGGTGTCTACCAATGCTATCGTCTGTAGATTTTTAAAAGTTCAACATGTTTGTTCTCAGGATAATGAAAATCTGGAGCATCTTTTCTTTTCCAGTCCCTTCTCTAGGAGCGTCTGGTTTGCCCCCAATGCAAATCCATTCCCTCCTAATACAGGCTATCCTACTATGCATCACTGGATGGCAAACTTCCATCTTCTCCCTTCTGGCTGGACAAAGGAATCAGGTGACTGGAATGCCTTGTGTGGCAGTGGCACATATGGAAGGCAAGGTGTGACAAAAACTATAGGGGTATTAACCAATGCCCAAAAATAGTAGCCAACAGAGCATGGAATTCTGGCAAGACAACTGGAAAACTTCCACCTACACCCAACACCCACCCCACCCCCTAATATTCTGGCAAACCAGGAGTTGACCACAATCACTACTTGGATTCCCCCTTCTGATGGGAATGGAAAGATCAACATCGCTTATGACTGGAACAAAACCACTAAATTTCTGACTGTAAGTCTTGTTCTAAGAAGCTTTATGCAGGGAAGTCAGAGTGAGGAAGATGCTGATCCAGACGCTTGATCAAGGCCTGGTGGAAGTTGCTAAGGAGGCTTGGAACTGGAGATATGCTGAAAGCTTCAGGACTGTGGACTTCGACCGCAACTGCAAAAGACTTGTCAAGCTCTTGGAGGGTGATCTAACTAACTTAAACTGGCATGCGCAGTCAGTTTGGGATGACTACAAGGAACAAAAGCTTTCTACTATCGGATGTACTAAACTTTTTAGATGTAATTTTGTCTCCAAATCTGCTAACCAGGCGGCAATTGGATTGAAATCTCTTTTCAATACAAAAGCTGCCTGTAATATGGCTGGTTACCCACCTAGTTTTATTTTCAATGCTTTAAAGATTCTACCAGCCTTCGAAGGCTAAACTGCATCACTCGCCTAGTTTTTTTTATCTACCAAAAAAAAAAAAGTGCCATACAAGTTCAAATGATATAACTACAACTTGCTCAAGGCATCCTAATACTTGATAAAAAGATACATTAAGGTCACAATGTTTTTTCTTTCTCATAACGTTCCTTAACTAGGAAATCGCAGTCCCCATAAATAAAATGATACCGTGCAAAATGTAAAGGTTTCACCATTAAGAATGAGCTCGATAGCCTAGGAAACAAATACCTTGCCTTCCCTTATCAAGCTAAGCAAGAGGAAGGTCCTAGACAAGGTAACACAACCAATACTTTATTCCCTGCCTAACTGGAAAGTTATGGATGTTTCTGCAGGATTGATGATTTTGAATTAACTCGAGAAATGTATTATATTCGATCTTATTGATTTTTCCTTGTATCATGGTTGGATAGTGGATCCAGTCCACAGGTATTTTCATTTTTACTGGTTGCTTCTTTTCTGCTGTTTTGATGTTTTCTATCTATATGCTAATTGTCTCTATAAACTTCGTATGCATGTGCACACAAGAAACTTCTTGGTCACTAGCATATTCACACACCTAGTTCATAGAATTAAGTTTAGGGAAACTGGAATCACCACGCAAAATGTTTAGAGTCACTGACAGTGAACTCGATAGTTGTTTCTTGTGATTACAACCGTATCTACTTTTAGGAGACAAATACCTTGTCTTTCATTCTCAATCCAAGTAAAACGACGGTCCTAGACATATAATACAACCAATACTTTATGATGCATAAACTATAAAAGCTGTTTGGAATACCTGTCCTGTATTTCTGCTGATAGAAGCGTGCTCTTTAAGTAGAGCCTGTTCTTCCGAACCACCACCACCCTCTTCCAAATCTAGCCTAGTACGATCAAATTCCCTGAAATCTTCAAGCAACGAGGCGTGCTCTTGTTTCGCTCTAATACTAGACCTCAGACGATAAAACTCCTGTACTTCAACCAATATCAAAACACCCCATTACCACCATCCAAACACACACAATCTCTACGCAACACAATTTAACCCGAATCTCAAAATTTACACTTACTTGATTAAGGTCTTCTAGAATCTCCATATGTCTAGTCAATGTATGAGAATAAGTTTCTAATCCACCAGACGTCACCCAAGCCTGCATCTGTGTATTGACTTGCTTAAGCTGTTTAAGTAACCGATCGATCGCGGAATCGAGTTCCGCCTGCGTACCGTCGTCTTTCGTAGATACTAATCTGCGGTATGAGTTCATGTGTTCATCTAATTGTGCTTCCAGTTTCCTTGCCTACATCATATACAAATTCAACAATTAACCTAACATTTGCTCCAAATCAACAACTATAGTTAACCAATTTAACTTCTGATTATCTCATCAAATTGCAACAAAACCAGATCTAATCATAGACCTAAATTGGGAAAAAAATCAGAAAAATTACCTGTTTCCTTAGGGCATCCCATGATGTAGGCAAATCCATATGGGAATTGAGCAAAAAAAAACTTGAGGTTTAATGAATCAATCAATGGATTGCTGATCCACTCTTTTCCTTTTTCTTAAGAGTGGAGTAATTTACAGAGGAAGAGAGAAGGAGAGAGGGGTGTGTTTGGTGAAGGAGAGTTGTAATAATGGCGTTGATTTTGTGTGTTTAATTAAAAAATACGGTGAGTACGTTTTACGCATAATTAATAATGTAGCAGGCAGCACAGGCACGGCACGGCACGGCACTTTCCTCGTTCCAACAACAACCGAACCAAATTCGACTCGCTGAGTTAGGAGTTAAACAGCTGGTAAGTAATAAGTTGAGAATTTAACATGGGCAAGAAAGGCCTAAATAGACTTTGGATTTCAAATTTCTACAATTAGTTGGCAAGCACTATGATCTCTAGATGGTAGTGATATCCGCACAGTGTGATGGAAGATATCTCTACAATGTAGGGAATTGTGTGATATCTCTGGTTGATGCTACACATGTAGCGAAAATCGAGTATCTATACTTTTGTACTCGGGGAAACTGAGTCTCCAAAAAATAGGGTTTAGTCCTACCAGCACTTTAGGTGGGGCGGAAACTGATTCCGCCAAAAAATAGATTTTTTTTTCACCATAGTGCTTGCTCTTACAGGGATGAACCAACAGGGGCTTGGTGCAAAGGGTGAATGAAGGCTCTAATTTCCTTCTTCTATTCCTTGGATAGCTACAGAAAATTTAGAGAGAGTTTATTTATCTTTCAAAACTCTACGTAATGTTTTGTCTAAGTTCAAAAACAAGGTGTTGCTAAGTCTATTAGATAGATTAGCCAAGGAGGCTAGATCTAAAGGTGTTTAGCATGGGTAAAACAAAAAGGCATGGATTTCAAATTTCTACAATTATTATAGGATGAACCAACAGGGGCTAGCCCAGTTCTCCAGGAGCATGACTATCACGCTTGAGGTCGACGGATCGAGTTTTTGCTCCAGAGCTTGGAGATCTTATGAAAGCCCCTCTTATGCAAATATTATGGGGATTGGACTGGGTCTGTCAAGGGGTAGGCTCAGTGGCTTCAGATTTGCTAGAGGGCAAGTCTGAACCATGCCATGTATAAAAAAAAAATACAAAAATACACAAAAAGGCATAAATAGGCTTTGGATTTCAAATTTCTACGATGATTAGAGCAAGCACTATGATCCCCTAGATTGTAGAGATATCCTCACAATGTGGGGAAATCCAACCACTATGGTGGAAGATATCTTTACAATGTACAGTAGAAGAAGTTTTTGGGATATCTCTAGTTGGTGCTACACATGTGTAGCACCAAGTAGGGATACATAAATGAGGCGGCAACCAAGTCTCCGCACTTTTTTACTCTACGGAAACTGAGTCTCCGCAAAATAGGATTTTGGTCCCACCAAATCCCACTTTATTACAATAAATCGTAATTATATATTGTGTGCGGAAATTTCACCATAGTAGTTATTTTTTTACCCCAAATATACCATCCCTAGTCTAGGATTTTGGCACCATAATGCTTGCTCTTATAGGATGAACCAACATGGGCTTGGTGCAAAGGGTGATTGAAGACTCTATTTCCTTTTCTTTTATTCCTTGGAGAGCTACAGAAAATTTAGAGGGAGTTTGTTTATCTTTTTAAAACTCTATGTAATGTCTCGATTAAGTTCAAAAACAGGGTGTTGCTAAGTCTAGTAGATAGATTAGCCAAGGAGGCTAGATCTAAAGGTGTTGTCAGTTCCTCTCCTGAATCCCTATCGAATTCAGCTAGGTTTGATGTGCTTTTCATCAAAACATGGGCCAGCCCAGTTGGCTAGAAGTCTGACTCTTATGCTTTATTTAGGTTCGGCGGGTCGAGTTTCCGCTCCAGAGTTTGGAGATCTCATGAAAACTCCACTTATGTATATATTATGGGAATTGGATTGGGTCTGTCAAGGGGTAGGCTCAGTGGATTCAGATTTGCTAGGGGGCAAGCCCGAGCCTAAGTCATGTTTAAAAAAAAATACAATTATTTGGATGTTATGGGCAAAACAAAAAGGTATTGGGCAACTGGTGACCCTTGCCATGAGTTGGTTTTGCCTCTAGGCAAGATCTATTTCTTTTCCCTTTTTACCAAAGCACACAATTTAGTAAACATTAAAGGGAGTAGTGTATGTCATTTTTTTTCGACCGGCAAAGAATGTATACTTATCAAAAAAGAGGGGATATAAAAGCTCTATATCCTCAATAAAGCTTTTAACACATAAAAAGAAAAACAAAAGCTTTTAACAACATAAAGATCAAAATAAAAATAAAGTCATATTTTTAACATAAAGCCACAACAACATAAAGAAACAAATACTCCCAAAAATCCTTCATCTTCTTGCTCAAATCTAATCCTTTTGGGGCTAGATCTGAGCAAGATTTATAGTAGTTTTTTTTTTTAATGTTTTTGTTGTTTCTTTTTGTTTTTAGATTTTAATTAATACTGTTTTTTTGGTGCCTTTTGGCACATTTTTTCGCTATTTTGGCGATTATATCTTCGTTTTGTAAGCGATTTTTTCCTAGCTTTAATAGTGATTCCTCAAAATCTCCATGGAGGTTTATTGTTTTATTCAAACTTATCGAGTAATGCAATATTATGCTAATATGAGTAATAATTTAATGTTAATCTAATAATAAACGTGTAAAACTACTAGTAGTATAAGATAATAGTTAACATGTCGCTTATTATTATGTCAGTCATGAATTTAAATAACCAACAATTGCACCTAGAAGTTAATTTACAACAATTTACACCTATGTTGAAACCAATTAACATTCTAAGTTATAAATGTATGAACTCTTGTTGCTTTGCTAGTTTGTCTCCTTTAGGTGTATGGAAGTTGTTGATGAGGTAAGCTGTAGCAGTTTCGCTTGGGTATGTCAACTTGTAACCGACGATCATTATTTTCCTTAAAGGAAGAATTGAGAAGAGACCGACGAAATTGACAGCAGCAAGAAAACCATACATCCATAGCAGATGGAGAGCATGGACATTGCTTGCAGTGTTTGCGATGGCTGGTCCTAGATCTGCAATAGGCTTTGTCATGCCAAGAATATAACTTGAAAATCCACCGCTAAAAGCAATTCCAGAAGCAAACACGACATAAGTCTGAATCATGGTGTTTTCTTGTCTGGTGAAGGGCTGGATTGAAAATCCAAATTTCGACACAACAGAAATCTATACATTGATCAAGAAAACCCCCAACAAACCAGCAGCAACATTGAGAGAAGGTATTATCCCAGTTGTAAGACAGAGTTTCATGACAATGAAGGTGAATGCAAACCCAAACACAGCACTTACAAATATTGATCTGAACGTTACATGCGACCTCCATGTTGGTACATCCTTGGCTTCAAATACCTCTTCGACTGTTAATTCTTCTTCCCCTGATTTTTTCCCCATCTTCCATCCTTTCAAGATTGTCTTCAATCTCCATCGCCATTACTGCTGCACCAAACCCTTAAACAAAACTCTCGAAATAACTCAAATCTATCTATCTCAAAGCAGCTTCTTAGTTTTTATGATAGAACCATTGGAACTATGCAAGTATTTATAGAGTCTGGGCAGGAGGAGTTTGACAGTAAAAAGGATAGTGGAGTGGAATTCGTATATAACAACAGAAAAGGGAAAAAGAGTCTGGTTTGGGCAGGAGTTTGACAATAAAGAGGATCCCAGATGGAGGGGAATTCGTCTTTCCGGCTTAATTAGAGTGGCATTCGGAAACCATTATCAGTTGTGTTAAGCAGTTAGCGTGGTATCATTGTTGCAAGAAATGGATTCCTAAGCTCTCATAGTCTGGATATTCACTTATTGACGTGTCTCAATCAAAAAGAATTAGGTCACTTTTAAGTCTCAATCTCGAAATCAATACGTTCAATATTTTTTTTTTTTCTTTGTGAATTCATCAATAAATCAAGGGGTTCGACATTTACTCTTCTAAAGTAAACCATAGATAAACCATAATAAAAAAATGACAATCCATAAATAAAGCAATATTTTAACTAAAATAAAAGCTTTATGACAACTTTATATTTCTTACAAAATAAAGCTTTATATTTTTATAAAAATATGGCTTGTTACCGTGGCTTTATTAACAACATAAAACATATAAAGTTTTATTTTGGCTTTATATGTTAAAAGCTTTATATTTTTGATAACATAAATCTTTATTTTTATTTTTATTTTTTCCTCAAGGGCTTTTGTTCTTAGTTTTTTTTTTTTTAAAAGGAGTAGCGGAAAGTACCAAGCTACTTATGGAGGTTCAAAATATATTTTTTACGAGTTTTTCCATGATATCTGAAGAGTTCGTAGATTTATAATCTTTAATAACTAAAGATCAAGTATATAGTAAATAAATAACATTCTTTATCCCAGTATATGTCGAAGACATGTCCGAAAATACCCTTGAATTCCATTATTTCCACACACTCCAAATAATAGCGGTGCAAATTAAGTTCCAAACTTCGGTAGTAGATATATTCTTCTGAATCAGATGCCAAGCTTGTAACACAGTTGGTATATTTGCTGGCATAGAGAAAGTCCAATTGAGTATATTCAAATCTGTGTATCAGTGGCTGCTTCTTCCTCGTCTATTTGAATTGCTATAAGGAGATGTTGTAAGTATATTTTATTTCTTTCTCTAAAACCCAAATGATTTTATTGTCTGTGAATTTACTTGGATTATACAAGGGCATATGTTTTCTCACGATTCAAATTTGCTTGATTTGGGTGGTTGTCTTGGGTGTGGATTGGATGAGAGAGTTGAGTCATGGTCTTTGACTTTAAAAAGTTAATGATCAAGTTTCACCACAAGGGTAAGGAAATCGAGTTGGTATGACATAAAGAAGAAGTTACAGTTACACTTATGCTATGTAATCTATTTCAGAAGATGATTCGAAAGGCAAAACAAGGGTTATTTGGACAGCTTTTTTCAATGATAGTTGAAGTTCAATCAGAGGAAGTTGCAACACCAATTCATGAAGTATTACTCTAATATCCTTCCATATACCAAAATCCGACAGCTCTACTTACAGAAATTGCACACGATCATCATATTTCCTTAGAAGCCAATGCATCATTTCTAATCAGAGGCCATATCGAGTTCCCTATGTGCATAATGAAGTCGTTGAGAATCTAGTCCAAGAGATGTTGAGGACAAGCATGATACAACCAAGTCGTAGTCCATTCTCGTCAC
>JAJJMA010140902.1:2162-24197 GCA_023529015.1 Papaver nudicaule
CACTCCTATGCTCGTGTCCCAGAGGCACTGCGCTCATGTTAGTCACGACGATTAGTCGTACGACTCTACTCTACTCAACTCAACTACGCAATATCTGCGTACCACTCGCTCGAGACATCAAAACATCACACGGGGGGATAACTTATTCCTAGCTAGCTATAGAGTCCACAAAAGGTAGCACAATAAGGTATTGATATGGTTGCTTGTTTTGAGGTTTAGTATCTGAAGGTGATTGTATGGATATTGATTTGGGTTTGGGTGCTGTTGAATTCAGGATCTCCATTCAGGAACGGTAAGAGATATTGCCACACTTCCTGTGCAAAAAGGCATTTGAGTAGGAGGTGTTCAGCGGTTTCCGGGGCTTGTTTACAATTTGGGCACAAGTTTGAATCTACCACATAAATTCTATGTAGAATGGTTAATGTTGGTAGACCTTCGTTTATAGCTTTCCACAAGAAAAGTTGTATATTTAGTGGACAATGGAGTTTCCATAGAATAGAGGACTAGGGTAGATTAGGAAATGAATTATTCAGATTTTGAGTTAGGTGTTGCTAACCAGAACTCGTAGAGTAGTCCCCGGACTTTGTATGCGGCCACACAATCTTATCTTTGGCTTCTTCCCAAGGAATATGAATATTTATTATTTTGGAAGCCATATCTGGTGGCAACAGGCTCAGTTTATCCTTGCACCATGATTTTGTGATCGCATCTATCAAATCTGCTACTTTTTGAAATGAGCCTACCTGTGACGATTCTAGAGGAATCCAATTGGCTGTAATGGGAATTGACTGGCCATTTCCAATTTGGTGAAAGGTTTGCTGCTTTAGAATAGGTATCAAGGTATTGATTTGATTCCGCATTGGAATGATTGAAGAAGGTAGGGTAATGTTATCAGAAAAGATCGATGTTTGTTTGCGGTATTTTTCCCGACAAATGGCTGCCCATAATGAGTTCGGCCTCTGATGCAAATTCCAAGGTCGTTTCATAAGTAGGGCCTTATTGTGTTTCGCACTCCTTCTAATTCCCAACCCACCAAGTTTTTGGGGTAAGGTTAATTTTTTCCATCCTAGGGTATGGAGCTTTTTAGTTGAATTGTCATGCCCCCAAAAGAAATTACTAGTAATTCTGTCTATTTTCCGATGCACATGCTTAGGTAGTAGGTGTGTTTGCATGACATGGTTTGTGGTGGGCGTTAAGGAGTTTTTGATGAGTACTAACCTTCCAGCCGGTGTGAGACATTTCGCTTGCCATCCTTTGGCATTCCTTGTCAATCTTTCCAGAACAGGTGTGTAGATGTGTGCTGAAGATCTCCCATGTTTGAAGTGCACACCAAGATATAATGGGGGACCGATGATAATGGCATATTGAAAGTTTGGTGAAGTGCTTGTGCCATTTGTTGATCGATTTTCGGATGGTGAATGATAACCGATTTGTCTTTGTTAATCATTTGTCCCGCTGAGTTAGCATAGGCTGTTAAAGTTTGTTGAAGATGATGACAACTTTGCTGCGACGCTTTGCAAGTTACGAGGAGATCATCAGCATACATTAGGTGAAGAATCGATGGCGCTTTTTGCGATATCTGCAGCCCCTTGATTTTTCCTTCCCTCTCTTGTCTTGCCAAGTTTGTCGAGAGGATTTCCGAACATATAATGAATCTATATAGTGATAGTGGATCACCTTGACGAATTCCTCTGCTCGGTGATATGTATCCGTGAGGAGTGTCATTTACGTTAATTGAATACGTTGCCGATGTAACACACTGCATAACATACTTGATAAACTCTTCAGGAAAACCTAACGCAGAGAAAGCACTCCGAATAAATCCCCAATCAAGGCTGTCATACGCCTTTTAGACATCGAGCTTTAATGCAATCTTAGGATCTTTTGTTAGAGCAGACGTCCTAATGTGGTGGAACAATTCACCCGCAATTGTTATATTGTCATGGATGGAACGTTGTGGGACAAAAGCACTTTGATATGGACTTATCACAAACGGTAGAAGTGGTCGTAACCTATTGACAATAATTTTGGTGATGACTTTATAGGCTACGTTGCAAAGACCAATAGGTCTAAATTGGGATGGAGTGGAGGGATGATCTATTTTGGGAATAAGGGTAATGTTGGTGTGATTCGCCAGCGGGTGCAGGTTGTTATTGGTAAAGAAGGATTTTACCATAGCAATCAATTGGGGGTGTGTAATTTTCCAAAACACCTTGAAAAACTTACTTGTGAATCCATCCGGGCCTGCAGCTTTCTCCGAACCAATTGAGAAGAGGGTCGTTTTGATTATTCCTCAGTAACTTCCTGAATAAGAGTACTTGATTGCCGATTTGTAATCCTGGGATTGACATCTGTGAATAGATTGTCATCTATTATTGTGGATGGTGTTGTGTATTGATCGGTGAAGAAATCTATCAGCATCTGAGGAATTTTGTTTTGTCCGTCACCCAGCTGCCATCGGAGTCCTTGAGTTGGTGTATTGTATTTATTCCTCGATGAATTGTTGCTTTCGTATGAAAAAAAGTGGGGTTGTTATCACCCGATTTCAACCATTGTATCCGGGACCGCCAATATGTAGCATGACAATGGAGCGGTGTCTTATGAAACCCTTTAATTTCTGGGTTTATTAGTTTTTGTTTTGAGGTTTTAATATTTTTGGGGATTTTCTGTGTGTAGGACTGATTATGATAGAAATTGAACAACAATTTAGTCCTAATAATTTTTTAAATAATCGTTGTGCAGTTTTTTTGTTGTTGTGGAATTACAATGATAAAGGTAACAAGAATTTCAACAAAAGATGGAACTGGTACCGAGGAGTTGCTGAATGTTCATGACTATATTAGAGAGGATAATCTTGAGGTGAGTTGATTCTGTATATGATTCCTAGGTTTGGATTGTTATTTTATTACTTAATGGGATTCTTCCAAGGATTGATGATTATGTTTGTATTGTTTGTGTAATAGGTTTTGAGAAAGGCACTTGCATCTGGAGCTGAAAAAGACGAGAAAGATTCCATTAGAAGGTAAGACAACAATCGATGTCGCCAAAGCAGTTCAACAGTCAGGAAATCCTGAAGCTGTTTGAAAAGTAAGTGTCCGGTTAAATTCTGCTAATTGTATTGTTAAAAATAGAATGGACCATTATACATTTTGATCATGCGATTGGCTGTGTATGTTTGTTCTTTTATTCGTAAATTTGTTGGTTATGTTACTTCTTTAGTTGTTAATTCTTTGGATTGGTTGTTAGTGATGTTAGGCTTTACTTAAATGTTGCGGCTTATAGCTTTCTAGATTCTAGTTTGACGGAATGTTTCAATTTCAAGGCGTGTCTTCAATTTCAAGATATTTTACATTACATCGAACTTTAGGTTCAGCCCAGGGCACCTAAATGTTTGTATATACCACCATTAGAATTATTCGTTTTTGCAAATGTTATGGAAAAAATGATTTGGTTTATGAGTTATCTGATGTTTTACAAATTGGACTTGTTACACAACAAGATTGCAAGGAGGCTTTACAAAAGGAATTATATCTTTACAAAATGACAGTATACTTCTATGTGATATTGTGCTTTGTGGGTTTGTGCTTCTTTACTTATTTTCCCTTATCCTTAAATCCATTTATATTTGTTATTTTGAATCCTGCTTTGGATGTTGTTTATGTTAGGGAATTGTCCGGTCAAACCCACTAGCGTTGGTATGTCAAGCTGGTTGTCAGTTTTAGGTGTCAAAACACAATTCTTGATTTATCCTACTAAAGGTTTACTTCGGACTAGGATAGAGGTAGTAGAGTTTAAAGTCGATCTCCACCCTTTGAAGACGAAAATGAAGAACACACGAAGACATCATCAAGGACTTCGTCAACAAAGGTTAGTAAAAGTTGAATTTTCCTTGAACTCTTTTTATTCTTGTCTCTATCTATCGAAGTAATGAACTCACTACGTGGAACAATTTATGACGGTGAAATTACATTAATGTATATTAACCCGAGGACATTGGGTCCATATGATTATAGTGATGGAAACCTTTGACCTTTGAATAAGTCTCCATGTTATAGTGAATGGAAATACGAATTCAACGCTTCAAGAATCACTTAATTCCGTTGTATAACGAAGAAGTTATGAGTGATTTATTGAAACTGAAAAGCGTGTCTAAAAGCTGAATTCGGCAAAAGGAGGAGGAAGCTTCTGGAATCTTCTAGAACTTTCTGGAACGTTTTTTTTTAAGCGTGGCAGTTCGCGAACCGCCCACGGAAATCACGATTAGGGTTTTTCCGGTCGTGATTATGAGGTCCATCTCCTAGGTACGACGACCCACTTTCACACCTGTGTTGTGGTCCGTTCTGATTACGGTTTTGCTACAATTATCTTTCTTAAGAGATAAGTTTGGTAGAATATCTCCTATTCAAGGGATAAGGCTAATCCTTTCACAATGCTTCTACATGTGAAAGGTAGGTTCATTGTGTGCAAGTTAAGTAACGCGCGTGTTTACACCGTCACTAGCTAACTTGTTGCACAAGATATCTTAGCTTTATCTGTAAGCAACCATCACTATAAATAAGAATACATGTAGCTTAACAATCCATCCCTGCTGGTGCGTGTGCTACATAGGTTGTTCTCCACTATTTTTGTTCTTCACGAACAAGGTGGGAATCAAGAAGGCTTTACTTGGGGATTGTAAAGCCAAGTTTGACTATCTTCTTCTCTTGATAGTTAAACTTGTGTCTAGGTTTATCTTATAGTCCTTGTCTATTTTATGGTCCTTCTCTTCTGCAATAAGGCCATTCAAGGATTGTAGGTTGTAAACCCTAGATTGATAGATACAATCTATTCTGTATATCAGCTTTGGTTGATAAACATATAGATTAGAGATTCTGCAAGATATCGCTAGGTTTTCTAGTTGTTCTTGTTGTTAATGCATAAATATCGATATCCAACAAACCCCAACCAGAGGTAAGAAGGCACGGCAGAGAAGACGAAGCGAAGTGCGAAACTACTCCGAAGTAGGCCACCGAGGTAATCAAAAGAACGAGGGAAGGCATCATCGACTCACGACACCCTCCGAGAAGTCACATCGGCACTTTATAGGGGTGCAGAAGGCTAGGGGCACGCGTCAATACATGGATGGATCAGACAACGATATAAAGCAACTTAACGGATAAGAATTAGGACATCGAGAGCATCAAGGGATTCGTATAACGAATATATACACCAATGGAGAGGTGTCAACACAGGATTGGACCGTATGGGCGGTGTGCAGAAGCCAGCTGTCGCGAAATACCATTAAAGCATCAGAAGAAATGAAGGATGGCAAAGAGGAATCCCCTCCCTTAATCACTATAAATACTCCTCCTCACCAAGAGAGAAGGGGTCGACAAAATCACAAGAGGAGATACTATAATCGAAAGACCTTCCGGAATCGGAAGAATAGATTAAACAGTATCATTCCCAAGCTGCATTGAATCGAGTATAATCGTCACCAGAAAGATCTATATTGTTACGATATGAATTTGTAGGATGAATATGATTTAATGATAAGGAGATGAAACACTTCGTTGTGAATCCGTCTAATTCAGTTTGCTTTTAAGATTATTCACTATTTTAGAATTTCTGATGAGTCCTTAAGATCGTTGTTCCATTCATTAGAAACGTACGGGGACGAGGATCCAAAGTAACACTTAGTCGATGTTCATCATTAGTCGTTAAATTTCGTGTATGTTTGATATGGGATAATTAGTATCAACAGTTTGGCGCTAGAAACAGGGACCAGTGTCCTTGGGAAATTTCAGCAGTATAGTTTTCAACGCTTGTTTTGATTCTGCTCGTTTTTATTCGACTTTCCAATAACTCAAATGTTTTTTTAAGGGTTAAAACTAGAGCTTTTGTTTTGGAAAATTAGGTGCAAAATAACGAACTAGAGCTTTTGTTTTTTAAGGATTAAAACTATACAAAAACTAATTTCCTACTAAGTAAGATCTTTTTACTCTTTGGTATCTTCCCACGAGCATCCCACTCATCTTTCGCTTTTGTATTCTCCGGAAAAACAAAGCAGAAGTCGCGGCACAAAAAACTCAGATCTGAGACAAAACGCTGCCCATACGCTAATAACGCCAGAATCAATCTAAACGATCTTCACCCGAAGAACGCTTAGGAGATTAAGGTTGTAGCAAACGAAGATACTGGCCTAAGCCAAATCTCCACTGCATAAGTCCCACCCTTTGTGGATTTGATGGTCATACGACATACAACCATATGAACATTTGGGGAACACCTACGTCGACAAACCCTACAATACCGGGTCCCAAAACACGTTCAACTAGCTCTAAGGGCATGAAAAATACGTCACTAACAACAACCACGTACAAAGCTACGAGGTAATTTTCTCTTTTACATATTTCAGGTGGGGAAGAACGATGCAAGCTCCAAAAGACGATAAAGTATGACAAAAACTAGAAGACTGGCGAGCCGACACTTTGGAGACTAGCCAGAACTCCCTCGGAGCACGAGGATATTGAAGCAACTGCGGAAAACACCATAGTGGCACCCTACCACATTCGGATGGATACTGCGCTGAGGATGATTAAGGGAGTGAACGAAGTATCCCGAGAACAGCCGAGGCAGATAAGTAAAGACGGAGAGATAAGCATGACCGATGCTAATCAAAGAATCATAGGTCAATTATCAACTCTGGCTTTGAAGCGGCAGAACCAAGAAAGCATCCTGAATATATTAAATTACGAAGGCGGGGATACTGACGAGGATAACGAAGAAAGCCCACGGAGTAGCGCGAAGGAGATTCAGAAGGAAGAACTACGGACCGAGGAGCTAGAGACACGATGTTACAAGTACGACCTGAAACGAGCCACTCTGCTGACAATGGAGCTGAGAACCAACACACGCACTCAGGAAGGGGAACTACGGATAATCCAAAGGAAGGATATCGAAAAGGACCACGAAAGCGAAGCTTCCCAGACAACGAATAACGAAGACTATCAAGCCAGAACAAAAAAGCGCGTTGCGGAAAGCCATCAATTGGAGAAGAGACTCAGGCAGAGGACAACCCCGTCGGATAGCCGAAGCATGGGAAAATATCAAGAGATACTATATTCAGATCTAACTCTGCGACCGTCAGAGATATTGAGGAGGGAAGAAGGAAGGAAGGATTTCATTTACCCGACCACCAGGGGAAAATAGATAAAAGAAACAAGCAACCACAAAGATTAATGTGAATATCACCAAACACGGGGGCACACCACTGATAATTGCAAACACCTTCGGAGTACGATAGAAAGATACATAGGTCGAGGAGAATTCGGCCAGTACATCTCATCTGCACCAAAGCCCGAAGAACAACAAAGAAACGACAACAACTCTCAAGAAAATAGCAAGAGCGAAGTATACCTATCTAAACCGAGAAGCGAAGAATCGAGGGAGGGTAGACAAGTACAAGTGAACAACGACCCCCTAATCATCACCCTACCTATCCACGGGATGAACACCACGAAGGTGCTAGTTAACGAAGGAATCACCTATAATATTCTATTATACAAGCGATTCCTACAGATGGGATTCCGAGACGAACAACTAGAATACCCAACAACAATCATCCACGATTCACGTGGACCAATTACACCACCTAAGGGCGAAATCATATTACAAGTGGACATAGGTCCAGTGACGACCTTCACAAAATTTTGCATTATCCAAACAACGTCACCATATCAAGCGGTGTTGGGAAAGAAATGGATTCAGGAGTTAGGGGGAGAAGTCTCATCATGTCGTCAACAACTAAGATTCCCCACAGTATACAGAGAGATGGAAATACGAGGAGACCGGAGTAGCATTTGAAAATGTTGGAGAACGTACAAAAAAATAAAATAAAAATAAAAATAATTCCTCCTATTCCTACGCCTGCCACGGAGTCGGGCAGCCACAGTACACGGTCTTCGTCAAGACCATCAAGCTTTTCTAAATCAATAATCAGAGCGTTAGCAGGAACAGTCGGGGCAACAACAGCAGCATTTACCACGGGAGCATCAACCGCCGGAACAGGATCAGTAACATCTACTGCAGGACCATCAACCGGCAGAACAGGAGCAAAGTGGGCGGCAGTTGATCAGCATCATTGAATTCCTCCTTTACTTCAACCTTCACAGGTATCTCATCATCAGAAGAAACAAGATTCTCTCCCAGCATCAATAAGATTTCCTCACTATGACGACGGAAAAACGATCTTGTCTCATGGATTCGGCAGTCATACGAAGGACCACCATCTTCTCTCATTCTCCATTCTCTCCTCCTTTCATCACTCCTTATGAGATGATCGAAGAGACGAATCACCTTGTCAGGATTACTCTCTCTCCTAGAAGAACCACCACCTTCAAGATTGGCCTCCCTTTCCATTATCATTCGGATTTGTTCTCTTCTGTTATTCCCTTCATAATCCATGGGCGATTTTCCCCTGTCGGCCATTTCTTTAGAAAATTCACTTTTCACTTAGTCAGACGGAAACTGTCAGGACACAATCGGTGAAGACTAACCTTTTATAGAAGAACTCATGTCGTCATCCAACTACTTGCTTTAAATACTGCAGACGTTACAATCTAGGAGATAAGATAACCACATTAGGGTTTCCTTGATTCTCGCACCCATTAAAAACATCTCCCGGCCTTACCCGATAAAGCAGTTACACACCTTTCAAATTCTCCACACAACTGTCCACTTGCAAGACAAATAACCACCCACTACCATCATTCACCACGTAATCAGTATTTAATGGTACATCATCCAATTAACTTATAATCTTTATTAGATACAATTACAACCAAGTTACGAGGCACCGAAGAAGATACAATTACAACCAAGTTACGAGGCACCGAAGAAGATACAGTTGCAACCAAAGAACTAAGCACTAGATAAGACAAAGTCAAATACAAGGGACGAAACACCAAAGAAAATATAACAACGACTGCGGGATGAGGCAACACCGAAGATGTAGCTGCAACAAAGTAATTAACCAATAAAGGAGGCTTGGTAACATTCAAGAAACAAAACCAATGAAGAAGCACAGAAAAAGGCTGTAAACGAAGATGCAGACGAAAAGAGAAACAACGTGTAGGAAATCACGACCAAGCAAGGGGCAGCAAATCCACTAGTGCAACAAATGTGACCAAGGGAACGATCCGAGAAGAAACACAAACCAATTACAATGAAGCTTCCGAAGGCAATACAAGATACCCGAAGGACTGCATTAACTTACCACAACGAGCATGCATAAGAGAGTGGATGGTAGCATTTACGTCAACACAGGGTTCCATTAACAAGGAAAGATCTTTGCCTATAGGCAGCTCCACCAAGTCACTCCCAAAGGCAAAGAGGGGCAAACACTACAGTTACTTCACCACCAAATGATTCCAGAACCAAATCTCGTTCACACCGAAGGTGCGAAAACCCGAACAACACAAAAGAAAGTAACATCTACCGTTTAACAATAAAGAAGACACGAAGGTATTCGAGACCTTCTCAGCAAAAGAAGATAATCAGCATGGAAACTTAGAAGCCTCACGCGTACCAATGGAGGATGATATGACAACCAGACAACAAGTAAAAGTTGAATTGGAAAAATTATTTCAAAAAGTAACAGCGATGTAAGTGCAATAATAAGTTTGCCAAGACAGGAGTATACCTGCTGATCACATGTCATCTCTAGGATCCTCATTAATATGTATGAGGCGATGCGTAAGAATCCCAATGATAGAGATAGCTCGAACGTCGCCCCTAGCGGGAGAATCCTTCTCCCGAGTTAATGTCCTAAATCATCCCCTGGCCAAGGATGGTTGAAAGATAATGCTTAACCCAAGAAGGTTGAAATGACTGAAAAAGTAGACACTAAGGGGAAGATCTCATGATCAACGAAGTTACTGATACAAAGGCAGTAGACGAACCTACTGATATAGACACTAAGGGGAAGATCTCATGATCAACGAAGTTACTGATACAAACGCAGTAGACGAACCTACTGATATAGACACTAAGGGGAAGATCTCATGATCAACGAAGTTACTGATACAAAGGCAGTAGACGAACCTACTGATATAGACACTAAGGCGAAGATCTCATGGTCAACGAGGTTACTAATACAAAGGCAGTAGACGAACCTACTGATAAAGACACTAAGGCGAAGATCTCATGGTCAACGAGGTTATTAATATGAAGCCGGTAGACACACTTACTGATACGAAGAAAACAAATGCATTTACCGACGAAGCGAACTAAACGTATAAGCCAGAACAGACGACAAACAGAAGAAGACGGACGTATACCTTGTGGTATTGCGGCACTTAGAAGAGCGAGGTATGAAACACGAAGAAGACATGAAGTCTCGATGAAGAAGCTATGATAAAGGTTTTTCTTGAAGGATTATTAAAATAAACCTCAAGAAAAGGGGCAAACTGTTAATGCATAAATATCGCTATCCAACAAACCCCAACCAAAGGTAAGAAGGAACGGCAGAGAAGACGAAGCGAAGTGAGAAACTAATCCGAAGTAGGCTACCGAGGTAATCAAAAGAACGAGGGAAGGCATCATCGACTCACGACACCCTCCGAGAAGTCACATCGACACTTTATAGGGGTGCAGAAGGCTAGGGGCACGCGTCAATACATGGATGGATCAGACAACGATATAAAGCAACTTAACGGATAAGAATTATGACATCGAGAGCATCAAGGGATTCGTATAACGAATATATACACCAATGGAGAGGTGTCAACACAGGATTGGACCGTATGGGCGGTGTGCAGAAGCCAGCTGTCGCGAAATACCATTAAAGCATCAGAAGAAATGAAGGATGGCAAAGAGGAATCCCCTCCCTTAATCACTATAAATACTCCTCCTCACCAAGAGAGAAGGGGTCGACAAAATCACAAGAGGAGATACTATAATCGAAAGACCTTCCGGAATCGGAAGAATAGATTAAACAGTATCATTCCCAAGCTGCATTGAATCGAGTATAATCGTCACCAGAAAGATCTATATTGTTACGATATGAATTTGTAGGATGAATATGATTTAATGATAAGGAGATGAAACACTTCGTTGTGGATCCGTCTAATTCAGTTTGCTTTTAAGATTATTCACTATTTTAGAATTTCTGATGAGTCCTTAAGATCGTTGTTCCATTCATTGGATACGTACGGGGACGAGGATCCAAAGTAACACTTAGTCGTTAAATTTCGTGTATGTTTGATATGGGATAATTAGTATCAACACTTGCAAGAATACAATTAGGTCACGGATCTCGTGTAAATCCTAATTGTGAACAAGTTTTCTAAAACCTTGATTATTTATAAAGGGAAAATAGTTCTTTACGTATTCTCCGTCGAAAGACGGCTTGAGTACAAAAAGCCTTTAACAACGGTTACAGCAACTTCTGGGCTTGTAACGGACATCATCTAGGGGAATCAAGAGCGTAACGATCTGTAGGGGATCCAAAGACGTAAGGAGTGCAACAGTAGCTGATTCACTTGGAGGGTTGGAGTCGGTCTCTTCTTAATTCCAGACCGAAGTCTTATAGTAGGCTAGCGTTTGTAGACAGTTAATACTGTGTGGTGTTCAAACTGGACGAGGTCCCGGGGTTGTTACTGTGAGATAGCAGTTTCCTCGTTAACAAAACTTCTGGTGTCTTGTGTTCTTTACCTTCCGCAGTTATATCTCTGATTATATAATTAAAGCGACACAAGTTGTACGTTATTCATAACCTGACGTTAATTCCAAATCTTGAATAAAGATTTACAGAGACTTGTCTTTGTAGGAATTGATCACTTGTGATCACAACTCAGGTTATCAGATTTGGATATTGATTTGTTAGATCGTCCATATCTTACCATAAGACTCACGAGCCCAAACAAAAAGTTGGTTGTATTTCGGTAACCCTGCTTTTTCAATTGGTATCAGAGCCGCTGAACACATATATGGGTGTTAGCGTGCCTTGCTCTTTCTTTCTTCAGGCGGGTTTCATTTTGTCTAGCTCTCAGTTCACCCATATCTGGCGGTCGCCGTCAAGATAAGCCCATTGTTAGAGTGGATGAAAAAGCCAGTAAGTTTTTCAGCAGTAGAGCTACCACCTGAAGGAAGAGATCATTTGGACTCGTTGGTATTAACTATTCAAATGGGAAAATTTAAAGTACCAAGAGTATTAATTGATCCAGGTAGTTCTGTTGATATTCTTTTCAACTCAGCATACCAAGCCATGGACTCTGAAGAAGAACCGGTAGAACCTTTGATTCCTTCTACATACACTATTTATGGATTTAATGGAATCGCTTCCAAACCCAAGGGAGAGGTTACATTAAAAGTTGTAACGTGCAAGACCTTAATCATGGATACCACCTTTTGTGTTGTGGATGTCAACTCGCCGTATGCGGCGATTCTTGGAAGACCATGGTTGCACAACATCAAAGGAGTTCCTTCGACTTATCATCAGCGGTTAAGATTTCCAACTCCTCAAGGAGTCGCCGAATATATTGGTAACCCATCTACAGCAAAAGCATGCAATGAAGTAGACGTCAAGATGCGTGAAACTAGAAAAGCAAGATTAAATGAGAAAAAGAAAAAGACCAAGGAGTTAGCAAAGCCAAGGAAATTAATGAAGTAGTGACCGATCCTAGCAAATATGTTCTTTCTGTGAAAGAAGGCGACACTGCAGCAAATTCTTCAGCGGCACCCTTATAGCAATTAAAGGAACCTTCGCCTATGGGAGAACCAGAGCTACATTTCACAGCTGTAGAACCAACTAGAGATATTAACATAGGTGATGAAGATGTTCCCAAGATAGTAAAAATCGGTACTCTATTGGACAAAGAAAAATCTCTGCCGTTAGAGGCGTTACTGAAAGAATATGATGATGTCTTTGCGTGGGGAATGAACGAGATGCCGGGTATAGCTCCAGAAATTGCTTGTCACAGATTAGACATTGATCCGAAGGTCAGACCATTCAAACAGCGCATAAGGAAGTTGGCGCTGGTATACAAGGAAGCAATTGAGGCAGAGATTGATAAAATGAGAGCGTCTGGTATCATTAGACCAGTGCAATATCCGGAATGGATAGCCAACATGGTGGTAGTACCAAAAAAGAATAAGGGCGTCAGAATCTGTATTGACTTCACCGACTTGAATAGGGCATGTCCAAAGAATAGTTTTCCATTACCAAGCATAGATCAGACAGTTGACGCTACTTCAGGACACGAGTTGTTATCTTTTATGGATGGTTACTCTGGGTATAACCAGATACCGCTAGCAGAAGAGGATCAGCGGCACACTGCATTCTTTTCCACCAAGGGGTTATTTTGCAATACAAGAATGCCTTTTGGGCTTAAGAACGTCGGGGCCACTTATCAGAAGATGGCCCAGGACATGTTTGAGAAGTGGATAGGAAGAACCATGGAGGTATACGTTGACGACATCTCGTCAAGAGCAAAGAAAAGAAAACCCATGTCCAAGACTTAAAAGAAATATTCGATCACATGCGGATAACTAAATTGAAGATCAATCCTGCCAAATGTGTATTTGGAGTTACTTCGGGAAAATTCTGAGGGTATGTTGTCACAAAAAATGGTGTAGAGGCAGATCAAGAAAAAATTAACGCTATCATGGATATGCCTTCGCCGGTAACCTTGAAAGATGTTCAGCGCTTAAATGGTGTATTGGCGTCTCTTAATAGATTTATATCGCGTTTCTCCGATAAATGCAAGTTATTTTTCCAAATGTTGAAGAAAGGGGAGAAGTTCAGTTGGACATCGGATCATGAAATTGCCTTCCAAGGAATAAAGAAGTATTTAGCCACTCTTCCAGCAATACAACCGCCGGAAAATGGAGAAGAATTGCGAGTATATCTGGCAGCAACACCATCAGCAATTAGCGCAGTACTCGTACGAACAACGGGGGGAGAGACGCCGATATATTATATCAGTCGAACTTTAAAACCTGCTGAGAAAAATTATACTAAGATAAAACAATTGATCTTGGCTCTGGTTTTTGCGACAAGCAGACTACGTCCTTACTTCCATGCTCACCCCATTATTGTGTTAACTAAAACTCCTATTGAAACCATCCTTCACAGTTCACAAAGAGCAGGGCACATTGCAAAATGGAATGCTCAAATAGATCAGTTCTGCGTCAAATATGAGATCAGAACAGCACAGCGATCGCAAGTTATAGCCGACTTTCTTGCAGACTTCCTAATTGAAGAAGAAGAGGAGGAGGTGGATAATATCCCTTTCATGGAAGATGATCCAGACGAAGAAGTGCCAGAGTTATTAAAGAGAGACACAAACGAATGGGAGGTATATGTGGATGGGTCCGCCAACAGAGAAGGCAAGGGAATTGGTATTGTATTTATCTCGCCAAAAGGATCAAGGATAGTCCACTCATTAAGGTTAGAATTCCCGGCTACCAATAATGAAGCAGAATATGAAGCGGTTATTCACGCCATGAGACTCATCCTTGAGATGGATATTCACAACATACGCTTAACTAGCGGTTCTAAGCTGGTCATCCGACAAATCTTGGGGAAGTATGACGCTCATGACAGTTCGTTACAGAAGTATCTCAGATTAGCCAGAGAATACGCTCAGAAGATCGGCGACATCGAATTTAGGCACATTGGCAGAAAAGATAAGAGGCATGCGGACGCTCTAGCATTTATTTCGTCCATGATGGCAGATCCAGAGGTACCCTCCATTGCAATTGAACGAATAAGGATGTCATCCATAGAAGAAAAGGGGATCAAAGAAGTATTAGCGGTGGACATGGAAGAATCAACAGAGACATACTGGCGAACTCCTATCATGTATTACTTAGAACATCTCACAACACCTGGAAACAAAATCTTGGCACACAAAATCATAAGCAGGTCGGCGAATTATGAATTAAGAGAGGGCATCCTATACAGAAGATCATTCTCTGGGCCACTATTGAGGTGTGTATCAAGGGAAGAAGGAAAGAAGTTATTGAAGGAGATTCACGAGGGAGATTGCGGAAACCATAGCGGTCAGCAGGCATTGGCTCTAAAAGTCAGAATGCAAGGCTACTATTGGCCATGGATGAACACTGATGCTGCAGAATATGCAAGGCGGTGTAAGCAGTGTCAACTCTATGCAAGGAGAATCAAAGCGCCGGCAGTTTCACTAAATTCAGTATTAAGCCCTTGGCCCTTTGCCAAGTGGGGGATTGACATCATTGGGCCACTAACACCAGGATCAGGACAAAGGAAATATATCATCGTGGCGACATATTATTTTACTAAATGGTGTGAGGCCAAGGCGATTCGGCAAAGGACGAGAAAAGAGGTATTCACATTCATTTGGGAGAACATATTTTGTCGGTTCGGCGTACCAGCTGTACTGACAATGGAAAGGAATTATTCGGCGAGAACATTGAAAACCTGTTAGCTACATACGGCGTCAAGCTAGGAAAATCAACTCCAATCTACCCACAGAGCAATGGGCAGGCGGAAGCTACAAATAAAACAATTGGAATGGGGTTAAAGAAGAGGGTGGAAGGACACAAAAAAGCTTGGTGTGAACACTTACACAATGTTCTGTGGTCTTATAAAACAACAGTCAGGGAAGCAACCGGGGCGTCACCTTTCTTACTTACCTTTGGTGCAGAAGCGGTACTCCCATCAGAAGTCATACTGCCAACAATAAAACATGAAGCTTGGGAGAAGAATTTAAACACAGATTTAATTTTGGCAAAATTGGATGATTTGGAAGAACAACGACTTATTGCCCTAACTCATATGGAAAATTATCATAGGCGTCTGGCCAGGGAATACAACAAGCGTGTCATACCAAGAGATTATCTGCCCGGCGACCTGGTACTGCGTGAGATACCGCCGTATCAACAGAAGAAAGGATGCAAAAAGCTAGAGCCTACATGGGAAGGTCCTTATATCATAAAACGTGCAGCCGGGAGTGGAGCTTATGTGTTGATTGATGAGCATGGTAAAGAACTTGAACATCCTTGGAATGCTAAGTTTATCAAGAGATTTTATCCTTGAAGCCGCATGTAAAAATCCGAAGTCTTGGGCGGGCATAATACCCAAGAAATCTTATTAGCTTTTGTAATCAGTGGCAAATAAGATCCGGGGACGTAGGTTTGCTTTTATGCGTCGAACCCCGTTAACAAATTACTGTGTCATTAAATGTTTACGGCGACCAACACTAACAGGCTCAAAAGTCATATACTGAGGCAAAATTGCCATAAAATTCAAAGGCTCAATAGCCATATACTGAGGCAAAATTGCCATAAAATTCAAAGGCTCAATAGCCATATACGGAGGCAAAATTGCCATAAAATTCAAATGCTCAATAGTCATATACTGAGGCAAAATTGCCATAAAATTCAAAGGCTCAATAGTCATATATTGAGGCAAATTGCCAATGTTTTCTGAAATAACATAGGCTGACACAGCCAAAGGATACATAAGAAAAAATATTAAGTCACTCACTGAGGCGAAACTGCCATATACAAATACAACACATGTAAGTCATTATCGATTACTTGCAAGGTATAACAAGACATTTTGGACTTCATTGCCGATAGCTTTGAATGACAGCGGGTCTGGCCATTGGAACTATAATTCCTTACGTGTTACTTGTTGATCTGTAAGTGATGGCAATAAAAATATAAAATTCCTATCAGGTTAACCACCCCACTTATAATGGATCGCCGACGGGCACAAATAACAATGTATAATGTAAGGTTGTGATGTGGTCAGCGGGATAACTGTCAGCTTGTCATTGGGGCCAAATGGATTTGATTGTATCAGCGGTAAAAGGAAATAAAGTTACCTATGAAAATATAGGTGCCTAAGACTTCTTGGAAAAGGAAGTATAAGTGCATATGTAAAAACAAGCAAAAGTCTGTGAAAATTTTACAGAAAAAGTCGCTGAAACATAGATAGTACATATTAATCAAAAACAAGGAAAACTAGAACACTGATATTATAAGATTAAAGTTGTTGGCATGATGATGAACCATCTTTAAATTTTTGAAATTCAGGAGGCTTCTTGGAATTGTCGACAACCATCTCAAGATCGTCATCAACAGTGTCATCAACAGTGCCATCATCATTTTCCTTGGTCTCAGCGGTAACAATGCCCTTTCCTTTAACAGATTGTTCGGCGTCCTGGCCTTGACCTTCATTGGCGTCATGATCTTCCTCATTATCGGCGTTGTCATCATCATTAACTTCTTTGTCATCTTCATCAGCATCCTCGCCGTCATCTCCACCTTCACTACCTCACCTTCTCCCTCAGAGTCAGATCCGCTCTCAACATGTATAGTCTCATCAGCAGCATCTTCATTCTCAGCGGTAGAGGGAGTTTTCACTGACATGCCAGGAGGAAGGCGGTCAGGAGCATAGTCTGTCGATACCTCTACTTTATGCTTTGGGCAAAACTCAGCTAAGTACATTTGAATGGCGAGAAAACCAGTCATGTTAATATTAGCAGTATACTGTTCTTCTTTCTCTTGGGCAGCTTTTCTAGCAAGGTTCAACTCAGACTGGAGATGAGCGTCCATTTTCTGAAATTTAACAGCCTTGGAGGATTCAGCCTCAAATTTCGTCTTAAAGTCTTGAAAGGCCTTGACGTCATTCTCCAGATTGGTGATCTTGCCAGTGCATTGTAGGTGTTATGTTCTCAGCTCATGCATCCTATCCTCACAAGATTGATGTTCTTTGACCTGCTCCTCTAGTTCAGCAATCCTAGAAGTACATCTTTCATGCTCTTTGACGGCGACAGATTGCTCTTTTAGTTGGGATTCAAGTTCCTCGTGTTTCTCTGAAACCAAATGAAAACAAATTAGAGCGGAGGCAGAGGCAACTTGGAGAATTAGTAGGCAGCGACAAAAATCCTAGGAAAACTACCTTCTAGTTCATTAACATGCATACGAATACCCTCCTGGGCAACATTAGTTTGTTCCAATTTACTTAAAACTTCCTGATCGGAACAAGGACCCACAACTTGTTTGATCCTGAGCCTAAGAATATTATTCTCTTCATTTAATTGCCTGGCACGATCTCCATGAAGTTGGGCGAAATCCTTATAGCGCTGAATTTCGTCGCGAGCGGTATCTCTTTCAGCGGTTTTACAGACTAGTTGAGAGGATAAGCGAGCAACGACGACTTCTTTATCCTTTAGTTGGGAGGTCATTTTCATATGTTCCACAATAGCTTTCTCTTTAGCTTTACGTTCCAACACTGCTAAGCGAGAAGCGTTATCACGCTCGCTCTTAATCCATTCCACGTCCGCTCGAGAGGCTTTGAGAAGGTGATCAAGATTTACCAAACAAACTGTCAATTCGTCCGGATCGAGGTTGAAATTGACATCCGCCGTAACCGATCGTCATGATGTTGTTGGCGACCTTATAATAGACAAGGACTAGAAATTGGGAAAAAAGCACAGCGGAATAAAATACTATTCTGAAAAATTAGAGAAAATAGCTAACCTCGGAGTTCTTTATGCTCTCTCGATTCCTTATTGTAATACAGACGTAGTCGGTCAGATTCTTTCTTCTCCAGGGTCAGCAGCTGCTCCACTGTGGCTTTTGCTTGACGCAGATGGTCAACTTCTTGCTTTAGTTGGGCATTCAAGGCAATACTGCCAAGATTGCGTTGGAATTCCTAAATAATAATAAATATTAACACATAAAGCGAAAAATACCGGCGAATATAACAAAATATATGGCTGAGGCAATGGCTTACCAAGACGGCGCTGCAGAACTGTTCATAAGGGGAAAGATGAGAAACATCGGCAGTAAGCTCAACAGGTTTTAGAGCTAACCCAGGTGTACTTAGTTTACTCATAGATTCCAGATAAAGGTATTGGAACCCCCTTCGTCTTGAGAGACTAACTTTGAGAAAGAATCTGCCAGTTTATTCGGCGGAAGTTGGTTTTCTGTAGAACCACCACGGGCAGAATCTTGAGGCAGATTGTTCATGGAAAGAAGCTGAAGAAGCAGTTGGACGGCATCATTAACGGCTGAGGCAGAGGGCTGCTCATTTCGGTTGCTTGAGCGGATAGGAGAGTGCTTTTGACTAACTAGATCATTAGCAACGCCTACATCAATCCCAGCAGTAGTCTACTCAGTGTTGGCAGACTCTGGAATAGTAACCTGAAGAGTCGTGGGAATTTCCTCATCCAGCTCAACAGATTGATTCTGATCTGTAGCTTTCACAGATTGGTTCTCAAAGATGGAGTCATCAGCGACATTGGGATCAGCAGAACCGTTCTTTTTCTTGGAAGCCACAGTTTTCTTTTTGGGCTTTTGCGGTTTCTCCTGGTTCTTGGAGGCATCACCATCCTTTTTGGCAGCGGAGGAAGATTTAGGGTTGGCGTCCTTATCAGATTCAGTGGACGTCATACCAGGAAGACTACTCAGTTGACCTTTAAGTTGCGCCAGGACCTCTTGCTCCTTACTTTGCTTGTTCTTCTTTGGGGGCGGCTGCGAAAAGAAAAAGCTGTCATCTTCAATTCCGCTAACAAACAGAGGCAAATATATACATATATTTCTAACACATGATCAAAATGTTTGTTACCTGAACATCGTCTCCACCTTTCCCTTTTCGTTTCTGGCCTTTGCTTTCCTTGGCGTCTTTCTTCCGAAACTCAGATTTCTTTATCCAGTGACCAGTATCGCCAACAACAAATTTGCCATTTTTCTTGATATACTGGTTTTCTTCAGTCCATCGGGTCTTCCAGAATTCATGGGTAGCAAAGTCAGAATGCTGGGGAAGAAAATATTTTCGAACGATAGTTCTCTTTTCATCCTCCCAACCTTTGAGCCAGGGTCCTTCAACCTTACAGGGAAGGTCACTCCAATGGTTCTCAGACTTGTGGCGGACAGTAGGATTAGCAGCGGTAGAAGGCTCTTTATCAACGTCCCTGAGAAACTTTTGGTCGCCGTCATAACCTTTCTTTGACACGATGCGATAAGCCCAAGATTCACCGGCTCTATCGCTATGCTTAACTTCGTACTGCTTCTTGAAATTCTCTATAGTGTACAACTCTTTGTTGGTAAATAGGGGATTCTTAGTAACATTCGGATAATTAGTAGTACCTTTCCGGCGGGCAATCCATTCGTACAGTATGCGAATGGAGTTACTGGAAAGTTTAGCAGGACTCTTGTTGACATAGCCTAGCATCTCAAGAAGAATGGGATCGGCGGGATCATACAAAGGAAATTTATACCCGGCTTTAATCTGACCAATTGAAATAACAAGATTATTATCATCCTGGCCTTCTTGGCGGATATGGTCAAGGAGCAGCGGATCTTGGGTAGAGGTGATGTCGTCAAGAGGTGTGAGCTTGAATGTCTTGTTATCAACATGGTGCTTCGAACAAAACTTATCCCAGTCACCCCAGGAGCATTTCTTCTTACCCTTCTTTGGGGACGACGTCTGTGATGACTCGTCATGATCAGACTCATGTGTGTGGGGTGAAGAAACAGGCTCGTAAGTAGAGTCTAACGCCATGGCAGAAACAGTGAAGATCAGAAAATATAAGAACAACCGGAAAAAGACAGTTGCAGAGGTGAAAAATCGCCGGAAAATGAGAAAGGGAGGAATATGAAAGATTAGAGGGGTGGAAAAGGCAAAATAATAACTGGTGGTGGTGAATCTAATGAAAAAAGGCTGAAAAGAGGCTGAAAACGGTGGTTGTAAGATGGTGCAGCGGCAGTTTGCGGCAGTTAGGGTTTTGGTTGCAGAGCTCTGAAAAGAAAGAGTGAAGAAGAAATTTTTGAAGAAGAATTAGGGTTGAGTGGAGAAGGCGAGATATTTATAGGGAGAAGACGTCAACCGGCTGAGCAAGTTACAGGTCAAAAAGTATTCCCTAGATTTGCGGCATGCAGCAGAACGTGGAGAGAATCTAGCTGCTGATAAGGATGTGCTGGCATTTTCAGCGGAAGTGGATTTTCATCTTCGGCGACTAAAGGTCTTGAAGATGAAAGAGGCAAAATGTAAGTGCAGAAAATGCCTTTACCCATCAAGGGCACCCTAGAAGTGGCGCAGAACTAGAAGGCTACCTTAGAGATGTAGAACAGCGGCAGCAGTATTACTCAGCGGATGGGACAGAAGGGGAGATAGGCGTCTAGCAGGAGAAAGACGCATCAGCGCATGCTATGGGAAGGGCAGAAAAGTGTACCAAGTTGGGCGGAAGTGAGCACGTCACCGACAAAGGCTGAAAATCTGGTTGAGCATTTAATGAGGTTCAGAACGGTCGGATTGTCAGAGTTGATTCGTTGACTCAGTGGGGTATGAGTCATTGTTCTTATCCAGTTCAAGATGAGAGACGCTGAAGTATCAAGGGAGAGCGACGGTATGAAAGATTGGCGGATGTAGACAAATGTTGTCAGAGTCATAGTTGTGTGTATTAGCTGTGGTCCATTATGTAAAACGCCTATAAAAGGCCATGTATCACAACTGAAAGAGGGGTTGGAAAAGTGAACTCTAGGGTTGATCTTTTGAGAGAGAAAGAATATCTTCTTACTCTCAAGAGCTCAATTACTAGTGAAGATCTGTATTTGGCGGAGTGATTAACTTTTGTAAGGTGGCTAAGGCTAGGATTCCATTATTAATAGGCTTATGTATGAGAATCAAGGCTTTATCATTGAATCAGCGTATATTTATGGTTTACTTGCTTAAATCTATTTTGCGTTTCTGTCTAAGTATCATTCCATGCATTAACAACGGTTTTAGTCTTGAATAATATGTATTAGGACATGTATTAGGCATATAATATGGGTGTATTGGTAAAATCTCACCTATGGGGACATGTATTGGCGCCAATTCTACTCGAAATTCAGATCTCCCAGATAAGCCCCAATCTGGTCGATTCCCATATCTCAAAGTTAGCTCAATCCAATACTGCAACACCACTGAATCTCAGCTGAACCTGCGACCTTCTCTGCCTTCCAACCCTACTAGCCATTGACAACCAAAACTCATTAACCATTAACCTCGAGTCCCTGTAG
>JAJJMA010140906.1:9028-21014 GCA_023529015.1 Papaver nudicaule
TCTCTCTCAGTGGAGTGGGGTATTTATAGTAGTTTGTGGAGTTAATTCGTTTTTGCTACCTTCGGTTCCTTCTTTCTTCGATGTTCCTCATATACAGCTGGATTTCTTCCACCGCCTCAATTATCCACCCGGTGGTCGACACATCTCATGTGAAGTCTATCTTTGTTGTCTTACTTCTTCGATGTTCTCGATGCGCTTGTTCTTATCCTTTGATGACTCATCGCTGCTTGAGTAACCGCTGGGTGATCGACACGTTTCCTTATCCCTAAGTCGTAGTATAGGCTTGTGAGGCAACGGCTTCAACACGCGTCCTTCATGCTCAGACCTAGCTAGTGTAGGCTCATCATATCCTTCGGTCCCGGCATACCTCGTGATGAGGTAAAGTGCGTTGGGAATGGATTTGGTAGTTCGTCTTCATCTTTATATCGTACCTTCAAGTCACGAGAGAGTGACACATGGCCAGCGATATTTTGGTATTAACCGTTTGCCCCTTTTCTTTCGGTTATTACCAAGGGTAATTTCGGAAGAAAACCCTCTGCTTTCTGCCGCCACTTTCTCATGTCTTTAAGATGTGGTCCCACCCTTAGATCGTGTGAGAGATTTCGTCTTGATTCTTGCGTCATTTACTAATTATTCCTCGAGGATATAAGTACCAGGGGGAGAATCTGGGTTTTAACTTCTTCTTCCTTATTTCTTCTCTCTGTTTTCTCTGATTTAAGAGGTATTTTCTTCTCCTCTGTCGGTTAAGGATTTTCTCTTTGATCCTGGTTATTTTCCTCCGGTGGGTGCTGTTGATCGGTTCTTGTCTTCTCTTCCCTTGGTGGAGTTGCCGGTTCCTCTCTTTGGGTAACTCTTCTCTATCTTTACTACTTCCTTTTCTTTTCATGGCTTCTTTACCTTCTGCTGCCGCTGATCTGCTTGGTTCGTATTTTTCCACGGTGATGATTGATTATGCTTGGTGTTGATTTACTTTGTTCCTTGTGCATGATGATTTATTCTCATCTTCTTCATTCGTTCTTACCCTTCGTGTATCCTTGTGTTGTCTTCTCAGATCTATGACGAGAAAGAAATCGAAAAGTTCGAAGTCTAAATCTGATACTTCGTCACCGGCTGCTTCAGTTGAGGTGGTTGATACCACTACTCCTTATTATGAGATATTACGGCTCGTACCTTCGGATGCAGATAGTTATAGTGATGTTCCTCTCGAGGAGATTAGAAGCACTTATTCTCTCGAGGGTTTCACGATAGAACACTACGGAGTCACAGATGTTTTGACTGAGCACATGATTGCCAACTTTCCTTTTGACGAGAATACTCTTCTTACCACGGTAGGCCAACTTGCTGCTGGATTAGTTCTTCCTTTGTTCAACCCTGACGATCCCTTCTTCTTTGATGTACTGTCGCGTCGCCAAAATCCCCCGAAGAGTTTTATCCGAGAATCTTCCAGTATAGCGGAAATTTCCTTAGAATCCTTCATGAGTGCTGGCTTCGTAGCAAGGGTAAGTCGCGGATAAGTTGCTATAATCCTTTTGCCCCTCCTGTTAATGATGATCCTTCGTTCTATACTCCTGCTAATTTTAATGCCAAGTGGGGTGATGCCATTCAATCTTCAAATATTCTTCCATGGTGTGTGGGTCCTCGTCGCCTTAGGAGTTCGGGAATCCCTTCGTTGCTGCCTGATAGCGATGATGTAGATCGTACTACAATTCCTGGTCGTGACGAGGATGTCTTTCCGATAGAACAAAGGATTCGTCTTGACCATGACCGTAGATGGATGCGTACTCCGCTGAAGCTCGTGGGTCCTTGGCTTGCTGGTTTCAAGATTGATGCTTCGGGGAATAGAGTTCCCAGGTCTTTGTCCGAACTTCCTGAGGAATATCGTAATTTCATTGCTTGGGTGTTTAACAAGGAGTCTTCGACCGTACCTCGGAAAAGGAAATCTAGAGCTAACAAAGGTGACGTGTCTACTTCGGGGAAAGAGGATGGTTCTGCTTCATTTTGATTTTGTCTTTTGTGTTTGTGATTTGTGAATGTTTTCCCCCTGAAGCCATAACTTTGGAAAATCGGTGTGTGTTATTGTATCCGAAGAGACGTTCCTTGAAAAAGCTTGGTGAAGATGAAGAACAGAGTACTGGTGGTAGCCCTCCCAACGAAGGGTTGGAGGGTGATTTTGTTGATGGCGATGATGATGATGAGAGTGCATCGTCCAGGCATTCGTATGGTGGGGGTATGGGTGCTGACGTGAGTTCTCGGAAGCCGAGAAGTGAGGATAACGTCGGGGGTAGTGGTGATGTTGATTTTGGTACTGGTTCGGGTAATGCCGATCAGCCTATTGACCTGACCTCTGAGGGTGAGAGAAAAAAAAGTAAAGTGGAAGGATGTATGAGTAATCCTTTACAGCGTACTCCGTTGGCTACTTTGCCTGCTTCGTCTTTAGGCATGGCGGGTACTCCTTTGGCCACTTTGCCTACTTCGTCTCCTGGAGTGGTGGGTACTCCGTTATTTGGGTTTCCTCGTTTGTCTTGGGCTGATTCTGCTCCTCCGGGTCCGGTTGGTGTTTCTCCGTTGCTGAGTGTTAGTACCTCCTCTGCTATTCCTGTTACTCCTTTTAGTGGAGCATTGGGTACTTCCTCGTTGTTCAAGGTAGTTTCTCCTGCTCCAATTGTTGTTTTTTCTGCTGCTCCGGCGACTGCTTCTACGTCTGATAAGTCTCCGCTTCTGATGGAGTCAGACGAAGTATTGTTTGCACGCTGTTTGAGATCTCCGTCGCATGTTTCTTTTGCAAATGCTCTGTTGATGAGTCATGTGGAGAGATCGCAGTTGGAGCAGACCTTGGAGTCCCAAGTGGAAAATATGTTGGGCTGCCTTCTTGACCCTTCTCATCCTCTTGTCGTTGGTCCCATTCCCTCATTGGAGAAGGCCCTGGAAATAGTGAATCAATTGTCTGGCTCTCTTCCTGAATTGAACTTGTACTCGGTGGGTTTCATTTCTTAACTTTTCTGCCATGTTTCTTCGTTTCTTCCTTAGGTTGTTACTTAATCTTTTTGTTTTTCATCTGCAGTTGTCTCTATTCGTTCGATGTGCTACTCCATTGTTGAAATTTTTTCTAGACAAGTGTGCGCAGCTTGAGGATTATGCTTCACAGATTGTATCTAACCGTGATAGTGCTGTCAAGAGTCTGAGTGAGTTGAGGTTTTCTCAGCGTAGTGCTACTTCATCTTCAAGGGTGGCAGAACTGGAAAAGGAACTGGAAGATTTGAAGAAGAGTTTGAATGTTTCCCAGGCAGACAAGGAAAGGGCTCAGAAAGCTCGAACTTCGTCTGATGCTTGTTATCTCAAGAGATGTGAAGATCCACATGTAACTTAGATCTTTCCTTTCTTTTGTGTGTATTTCTTCATCTTGTTGGTATGTGTGTTCTTGTATGGGAATAGAACATTCATCCTCTTCTCCTTTCTCTCATCTTCTTTGAAGACCTTCGTGTTGATTGTAATAGATTCCACCAAGAACTTTGGCATCTTGAAATAAAGAAGGATAAATATTTAGCTTTAAACTGTGGTCTTGAACTTGAAATAAAGACTTCTCGTTCTTTCACTAATGAGATAGTGAGAGAAATGGATGATCTTCGAGATTCTCTGGGGTTAAAAGACAAGCTTGTTGCGGAGTTGAGGAAAGAGATTAGCACACTGGGCCAGCGTGCCGCTCTTCAACAGAGGCGATATGACGATGCCCGAAAAGATTTTGAGGAAACGGAAAAACAATGGGCAACGGACAACGCAGAGAGGAGCAGATTGTATCTTAGGGTGAAAGAACTGGAACAGAAAGCTACCGGAGCTGGCTCTTCGTCTTCCCAACCTGCCCTTGCTTCGGTTTCAGCTGCTATGGATTTTTCTGAACGAATACTTAGACTTGATTCAGCTAACATTACTTTGAGAGCTGACAACGAGGCACTGCAATCTTCGCTCAATACCATGGAAAAGAACTATGATCAATTGTCTGAGGAATTTTCCCTGGCCGACTCCCAACGTATAGAGGCAGAGCATAATCTTGAAATATCTCAAAGCCATGCCCAAGGTAGCTTAGGGCATGTGCTTTTAATTGTCTTATTATCCTCCTTTCTTCTCCTCGGCTGGGTTTTCCTGATATCTTATCATCTTTGCTTGCAGGGTTGGAACAACAGATTTATAAACTGCAAACCCAAGTTGATAATCTTTCTGAGAGAGCTAAAATAGCTGAAGGCCGGGTTGCTGAGAGAGATGGCACCATTGTTTCCTTTGGCCCTCGCGAACAATCCCTAATGGAAGAGTCAGGACAACTTCGTGAACAACTTCAGACTCTCCAGGAGAGTGTAAATGAGCAAGCAACTGCCCGTGCCGAGGATCGGGTTCGCCAATATGCCCAAGAATCTACTGAGTTTATCAATAGCACATTTGCAGTTGCGGAGGTTCACTTCAATGACATGCACCTCGGTCTCAATCTACGGCTTCCTCGTGTTGTTGTTCCTGATGTTTGATCTTTTCTTTTCTTTATCTGGCTTGTCATGATTGGACTCGTGTAGTTGTTTTCTTTTCTGTTTAGTTGGTACTGTGGATGCTTGAACTTTTTTGCTGGTGGGTCGGAGATGGCTCCGCCCCCTTTTATGAACTTTGTTGTTTGGTGTGGGTGACGAGGATGGCCTCGCTCACCAAGACACCATTCCTCGTTATATACTCTGTTGTTGCCATACCTTAGTGCGTTTGATTGTCCTCCACAGCTTAAGGCTACTGTTTTAACCCTGAGATAAGTTCGATTATCTCGGGGTAAGTTCGTTTACCCCAAAGTTGATAGGATTTTACTCCCCTCAGGTAAGTTCGTTTACCCATGTTTTCTTGGACTGGCCCTATTCGACACCTTTGGCCAGAGGGAATCTAGGATAGCAGTCCAGGAAATCGGCTCTCCCGCTGTTTACGACGTGTGAGTATCTATATCAATCGAATTCTTACGTTTCGCCTCATACATATTAATGAGGATCCTAGAGATGACCTGTGTACGGCAGGTATGCTCCTTGTCTGTGGCAGTAACTGCAAAATACTGCAATTGCCCCTAAAATGTCTATATTCGAAGGCCGCGTATCTGAAGTTTGATGTCGCCTTAGTGCCTTCGTGATGTCGTCTTTTGTTGTGGCTTTAATCTCCTTTCGCTTCCTGCATTAAAACAAAGTTTCTTTCCATAATTGCATTTCTCCGTATACCGTGGGGAACTTTATGTTCCTTCGGCATTCCGATATCTGTCTGCCGATCTCGTGGATCCATCCTTCCCCCAATATTGCATGGTAAGGGGTTGGTGAATTAATAACGAAGAACTTTGTTTGGGCTTTCACATGCCCAATCTCCACCTGTAACATTATTTCTCCTTTGGTCTCCATTGTAACTCTGTAGGCATCATGGATGTATGCCATGGTTGGGCTCATACATTCATCTTTGAGCCCCAATCGCAAGAAATGTTCATAGAATAAGATATTGTGTGTGTATCCTTCGTCGATGAGCACCTTCGTGGTATTCAGTTCATGGATCGCCATTGTCACAACTAAGGGTGCCGCACTAGTTCGATCTTCTTCGTGGTTCACACCCTTTGGCGTGGATATGTTCAATACTTCGTTTGCTGATTCATAATAATTTTCGTCCACGTTTTGGGAAAAATATCTCCGTGGTACAGTCACATACTCGCCAAATTCTCCTCGTCTTATGTATCCTTCGATGGGACTCCGTAGATGCTGACAATGGTCGGTGTCATGCCCCCATGTTTGGTGATACTCACAGTGATCTTTGTGAAAGGCTTTGTCCTCCTTTTGTTTCCCCCTAGTGGAGTGGTAAACAAAGTCGCATCTGCTCCCTTCTTTTCGTAATATTTCCGACGGCTTTAGTGTGAGAACTGTGTATGACGCTCCTGCTACGCTTTTTTTTCTGCTGGTGCCTTCTTCGCTTTCTTGCCTCTTAGACTTCTTTGTCTTAGCTCCTGGCTGGTACCTCTCCGTAGTTCGCCTATCTTTCATCTTCGTGTTGACTTTGCAGCCGTTGATTGGTGCTCCTTCCTCTTCCTTCGTTTGGGCGCGGTTTCTTTTCCGAGTCACGATCAGTTCTCCTTCGTTGGTGCCCCCATGGATTTTTACTTCTAAGGTGAACACCGAGGCTTTGCTCATGTCAAATTTTAAGCAATGCAAGTTGCTTCGGCATTTCCTCTCCATCTGGGTCGTAATATTAGGACTTTCTTCGTGCCTTCCTTGGGTTGTTACCTTTTTTCTGTTTCTGTCCTCCTTCGCCTGGCTATTCCCTTTCAGGCTTGTTGCTTCTGTACGACTCATCGGCTCGTTCTTGGCCTTTTTTCTTTTTGCAGAGTAGAGCTTCTTCCCGTGAAACCTTGTCTCCTTTGTCGCTATTGTCTTTATGCTCCTTGACTTTTGGGCTTGTCCTTCGTTTCTCGCAATCCCTGCTACGTTCCTGAAATCTATGGTGTCTTAGTGGGAAAAAATCCCTCGTACTTCCGTACGTGCTAGAAGATATGGTTAGTTGGTCTCTCCAGGAAGTAGAAAATGGGTCCCTTCTAAAATTCTATGACAAAATCTGTGGAAAATGTTTTAAAAGTAAATCCTTCGTTTTAGAAAACAAAACTACACGCCGTAGGCGATTTGGCTTATATTCTTTTTTGTTTGTTAACTTTTGGGTTAAAAAATTTTCTCTTCTCAGGGTCACTTTTATCCACCAATAAATGGTGTGATTCCCTCCGCATAGAGATCTAATTTTTCAAAAACGCTTATCTCACCGAAAAACAAAGATTATTTGGTGATTTTCGTAATATATTGAAATAGCGAGAATAACCAAATAAAAGCTACAAAATCTGTTGAAAACTTGCTACTGTGATTATACAAGGACAGTGGTCCCTGTTTCTAGCGCCAAACTGTTGATACTAATTTTCCCATATCATACATCAACCAATAATAAGTAAGATAGTAATAACAACGATTAAATGAGTAGCCTTAGTCCTGCAACACCTCGTATATAACCACGGGGGTGGAGATATCACTTGAAGTATCTAAACTCTATCGGCGTCCTCAACCATCACAATACGCAATAGAAGATGCAGAACGGAGTCTGCAGTTTTTCCGACATATGTTTTATGATGGTACTAATTATCTGAAACCTTCAACATCACTCATTCCAATGCTATTTACGGGTAAGATAGCAAGTTCCATGAGTATATTATTGTGTAATGATGATGTTTAGGTGATCGACACGTTTCCCTATCCCTACGTCATAGTATAGGCTTGGGAGGCAACAGCTTCAACACGCGTCCTTCATGCTCAGACCTAGCTAGTGTGGGCTCATCATATCCTTCGGTTCCCGTCATACCTCGTGATGAGGTAAAGTGTGTTGGGAATGGATTTGGTAGTTCGTCTTCATCTTTATATCGTACCTTCAAGTCGCGAGAGAGTGACACGTGGCCAGCGATATTTTGGTATTAACACTCAGTAAATCGATTTCCATTAACCTTGACTTTAAGTCTAAAGGAAATCACCTACCGTATCCTTTGTTGAAAGACAAATCGAGTACAACCAGACGTCTTGTTAGAGTAAGGGTAGCGCTAGTCTTCACGTAGGGAAGTGGAGCAACTTCTAGGCATGTAAAGGGAATCAGGTACGTAGGCTTCTGCGGGAGTCAAGAGACGTAGGATCACAACGGTAGCTGGGTTGCTTGGAGGGTTAATTCAGTCTCGATATATTCCATTATGAAGTCTGATAGTAGGCTAGCACCTGTATTCTCTTAATACTGTGTGTGTTCAAATCTGGACTAGGTCCCGGGGTTTTTCTAGCTGGTAGCGGTTTCCTAGTTAACAAAAATTATGGTGTCTTACATTACTTTTACCTTCCGCATTATATTGTCTCTGACCTATATAATTAAAGTATTCAAGTTTGTTGATTCTAACCCTTGAGTGAATCCATCTCTATTGAGATCTACAAGAACTTGTTCTTGTTAGTATTCGAATCTTAAACAAAGAACTGTACTCGGGTTGTTGCTTGAACATTGATTTGTGAGATCGTTCTAGTAACCTAATCAACTAGGTTCACGAATTCAAAAGTTGGTGGTATATCTCGGTATCCCCTCCTTTTCACTCCTCTTGTATCCAGAACGAAATGGGATGTGGCTGTGTCATCTATTCCATCAACAATTAGTCGGTTACAATTGGAACTGGTTGCAATGCCAGTATGCCTTGTAATAGTACTGTCTTGTACATCATTTCTTACATAATTACCCCTGGCACATGTACACTAAATGTTACCACTAGACTGTGTTGCTACAACTTCGCTACCAGTTGAAGAGTAATGCACATTAAAATATGCATTTGCATAGCTGCCATTCCCGCCATAGTGAATTTCCTTACTAGTAACCTGCTTATCTATGTTAATGTTATTTGTCCCCATGGTCTTTTCGCCGGGTAGCTTAGGATGTGTACTGACAGTAGCAGCAACCTCAGCATTGCAAGGTCTTATTGGATTATTACCAGTTTGAATTCCCTTACTAGTAACCTGCTTATCTATGTTAATGTTATCTGCCTTCATGGTCTTTTCGCCAGATAGCTTAGATTGTGTACTGATAGTAGCAGCAACCTCAGCATTACAAGGTCCAATTGGATTTGGTTTAGGAATGAATATCCAATTTTCATGACCCTGATGTGACCCTTGCAAAGGTCTCTGACTTGACATCATATTGGATATAAAGATGATTCAGGATAAGGCTCGACCAGTACATCAACTCTCATGCCTGAACTGTTGGACCTATCCATCTCCGAACCTGAATTGTTATAATTAACTTGTTTGGCGCCTTAATAGTCGGACAATTCAAAATTTGTTTTTTTTTTTTTGGACCTTTTTGACTGAATGAATCAATGAAACTCTGATACTCCAATATTAATGCCTTAATTTTAGGTGAATATCTAAAATCACATTCTAGAGTAGTTGCCCATCTTCGGTTCCCATCTTCAACCATAAGAACCCTCGGGATTTTCATAAAATCACCTTTGACTCCAATACGGAAAAAAAATTGACAGTATTCCTCTTGAGTGTATCTTCTTCTAGCTCCACTGATCCCCCGAGTTTGTTACCAATATTCTTGAAAAAATTGTAACTCTAAAAGGAACTAGGAATGCCCATAATTTTAAGCCACTTGAACAATTTTCTCATGGACTGAATAGGGATTGTTACTTTGTCCTCCTTATTGCTATTATTATTGGTTCTAATCCTAGAAGATTTATGGGTCTGACTGAATCTGGATACCACCACTTTTTGACCATCAATGAAATTTAAGCTTCCATAAATCCTTCCAGTCCTCCTCGTTCACCACAAAAGAAGTTTCTTGTTGGTTAATAATCTAAACTTGAATCTCAACACTCCATTATACATTTTTTTTAATCTCCTTCACCACCCTATTACACCTAACAAAGACATGAATCCTGATATCCCCCTTTGATAATCTCTCCAATGGTTTTGGTTTAAAAAGTTGATCTTGAAAATCCTCATCCACTGGAATCATCAGATTTAGTTGTCTAGCCAAACCATTATCCATTAAAATTCTTCTTAGTTCCTTGCACAATACAGCCTGGTAGTAACAGATGTCGCCACTAGGGATGCATATAGCATAGGATCTTTTTCCATCACCTCTTCTTACTCGTGAAATCTTGAAAAACTTTCCCCTTTTCATTAGTTTTGATATCACAAAGATAAGAATTCCCCCTTCCCTTCTCGTCCATTTCTTAATTGTTGAAATAGATCTTGCTTCATCCAGAATGTCGAGAAGGACTTCGAGAATTTTAACAAGTTCTGTAAGAGACGTTGAACTTTCTGGTAAATCTTATTAGCTGTGGTATAACACCAATTGCTATTGTACGCCATAGGTCACGAACCCAATAAACACAAACATTGACGTCTTATATGTATTTTCATGCTCTGATACCAACAATAAAAGCGAGGGTACCCAAATACACCACCAACTTTTTAGTTTGTGAACCTATGGAAAGATTTGGCGGTCTCAAAAATCAATATCCAAACCTTTAACCTGAGTTGGATCATAAAGATCAATTCCAACAAAAACAAATATTTGTTAATCCTCCATAATATCTCCTCAGAAAAGTGAAGTCGTGATCTGAATCCACCTCTTTTTTTCTCAGCTAATCTAATTCCCTTCTTGTTACCAATTGTCTATATATTTGCGTAGAAGATTTTTCTCTCTAGATACATAGACTTCTCGTTTCTTTTGAACCCCTCTTCCTCCAATCTCCTTCTGCTTTTCTCGCTCCTTCTCTCTCATCTCTTTCTGAATCCAAAATCGTACAACAAGATACATCATTTTTACTTTTTAAGAAAAAAAAATCAGTGCTGCTATCTGACACTCAACTTCATCACTCTGCTTAGCACTCACATCATCCAGACCCTTCATCTGGGATGCGTGGAATCCGTTCATGTGAGATATGAGTCCTGGCTGAATGCGATGTACTAGTACTTTAGCGACATGTGTCCCTGAGTGCTAAAGAGAATGCTAAATGTTGAATAGCATTTTCGTAAATCAAAAAAAAAAGTCCAAGAGTGATTTTTTTTTTTTTTTTTTGCAGGTACACGTTTATTTTGCTTGCACGTTGATACTTGTTGTGTCCTGCCCCACTATTTTCATTACATTTTCATACACTGTTATTCTTTGCTTAAAAAGAAAAAAGAATAAAAAAGGATAGAAAAGCAATGGTATTCACATCACTTATCCTCTCCCCAGCTTCGACTTCCACTTTCTTTCTTCCTGCTTCTAACTCAAGATTAGCTAAATTTCGAATACAGTGCTGCGAGGATAGTCTTGGGCGATCGAGTAAGAAATACATCAACAGTGAGAATGGACTTGCAAAGGATTTTCTGGTCACACCTGCCAACACCATTAGTATTCCTAGGCCTCGACGTATAATTCTAGTTCGACATGGGCAGAGTGAAGGAAACGTTGATGAGAGTGTTTATACCCAAGTACCTGACCCGAAAATTGGACTCACAGAGAAGGGAGTAATTGAAGCTGAAGAGTGTGGGAAGAGGATCAGAAAATTAATAGAAAGTGACGGAGCTGATGATTGGAAAGTTTACTTCTATGTGTCCCCTTATCAGAGAACTCTTGAAACACTGCAAGGAGTTGGAAAAGCATTCGACTTTTCGAGGATTGCCGGAGTCAGGGAGGAACCTCGTTTGCGTGAACAAGATTTTGGTGAGCTCCTTTTTACCACTTCACTTTTATTTCACCAGCTATTTTCTTGCATGGAATTCTCTTTCAGTTCACTGTATTCCCTGCATCACATACTTACGTACCTTGTTCTCTGTGTAAGGCAATTTTCAGGACAGAGAGAAAATGCGTGTGGAGAAAGCTGAACGTATTCTCTATGGCCGTTTCTTCTACCGTTTTCCTAATGGGGAATCTGCTGCAGATGTTTATGACAGAATAACAGGTAAAATCTCAAGAATCAGTGACATAGTTTTTGATAAAATAGCAAATCTGACTGCTTAAAAGTGCGCGCTCATTGTGCATTTGAGTAACTGAGTAAATACTGTGTGATCTGAAATCACAATTTTCACGTATTCCTGATACAGGATTCAGAGAAACCCTACGGGCGGACATCGACATTGGTCGGTTCCAACCACCTGGTCAACGGAATCCAAACATGAACTTAGTGATAGTTTCACATGGCCTAACCTTGAGAGTGTTTCTGATGAGGTGGTACAAATGGACAGTTGAGCAATTTGAGAGACTAAACAATTTTGGAAATGGAAGTGAGCTTGTTATGCAGACAGTCTCGGTGGAAGGTGATTGTTTCCTTGTAGCTAGAACTTTAATTTTGTATCAACTGTGGTTCACCTGTTATTTTCATGTTTACCGGATGCCTCGTTTAAATAGGTTAGTGGAAATTCGATTATTGTTTGACAAAAATAATTGT
>JAJJMA010140909.1:0-13947 GCA_023529015.1 Papaver nudicaule
CAAAGAATAGCACAGAAGTTCAATCTCCATGATCAAAAGAGAGACACCGAAGACACAGAGGCAATACAACAAACAGCAGATGGATGGAAGAAACAAACCACCACCCCAGAAACAAACACAGCCGAAAGAACAAAGAAACACACCACCAAAATCAAAGAACCAGAATCCAGAGAACAAGAATCACAAAACTCAGAATCCAGAGAACAAGAATCACAAAAACCAGAATCCAAAAATCAAAGAACAAAACCCCCTAAACAAACAGCAAAAACAGGACACAAGAGAAACTAAAATCACCTGGTAGAATGATTCATAGTATTCAATCGTGAAACAGAAGCACACCAAGAAAGAAAGCTAGCAGACCATCACAGATCTAAGAAGAGATCTGAAAAACTGAGAAGACCCTGTTTGGAAAGAAAAAATCTCTCTGAAACACTGTTTCAGAGAGGAAAGAGAAAGGACCCAAATGGAGAAAAAATCTCCACGGAAATAACTACTAGAACTTACGTTTTATCTCTGTAAATTCTTTCTAATTAAATTCTCCTTTAAATTAAAAAAAAAAAAAAAAAAAAAAAAAGCTTATGTTTTATAAAACCCCAGAAATCAACAAAAATAGCACATTTTCAAAGAGTTCTTCCAAAAATATACCTTCTAAAATTTAATACATAAAACTACCCTTTGATGACTACTATAGACCTTGACCCCTATTATTTTTACAGAAATGCCATCAGGGTCTAGACTATGGATTCAAAGGTGTAGACTATAGGGTTGATGGTGCAGACCTTGGTATTGAGGTGTAGACCATTCTGATCCTACATGGCGCTTAATATGCACGGTCTAGACTCTAATATTGGCGGTCTAGACCATTCTAAATCTACATGGCGCCTATGTGGCGACCCTTAATTTAGGGTCTACACCTTGGGAAGTAAAGGTCTACACTTTTGAAATTCCAAAAATAGCATTTTTTATAAAGTCTAGACTATGAAAAATACAAGGTCTACACTTTGGCAATTCCAAAAATAAACTTTTCGTAAGGTCTAGACTTCAGATACAAAGGTGTAGACCTTAATCATCGTGGTCAATCTTGGTTGACCACAAAAATTTGTACTTAGGGTGTAGACTTTGAGGGCTAAAATCGGTAGACATGGGTATTTCTTTGTATTAATTTTTAGAAGGTATATTTTTGGAAGACACACCCAAATTTTGGGTATTTTTGTGCAATTCGGCTTTATAACCTTGGCTGTTGCAACTCAATATGCAGTTAATGTTTCCTAGATTTAAAGATAGACTTAACGTGATGGATTTCAGTGACCCTAGCACGTACATATTCGTCGAGCCCATTGTACGTAGTTCCTATAATGATCCTAATATTCAGTAGGTGCGTACAAATTTTTAGCAATGACCGAAGAGATTATTCATTCGTGGATACAATGCAAGTAAAACTAGTGAAATTATCCTCTTTGGATAGGCCATGAATGAACCTAGCCCAGGTCTAGCTTGGTTCATAACAGTGAATCAGTAATCTCAGTCTTCTTACTTAGTGTGGATAAAAACTAGCATCGACCCTTAAGCTAGATATCGTATGTAATGTTAGTATTGCAAGAATGTAGGATGGCAACGTATTCAATATGATGTAGCGTGTTGTATGATCATAACATTAATTACACACTTATCTTTGTTTTTTCTCCCCTTAATTCTGGGCTAACAAATTTATTTGCGTATTCCATGTTTGATGAGAAATCCTTCTTTTGTAAAGTGTAGACAATCCTTCTTTCTTTATGGTCATGGGAAATCTGAGCCTTTGTTTTTAGACTCTTCTGTTTCTCAGAACTGTTTATCTGCAAGCATCTTGACGAGGAGATATGGAAGTTTCCGAGGAAGCACCTAGTGTAGAATAGGTACCATCAGCAATAATTGCGGTTCTCCTACAAGTAACAGTGATGTAGTTTACTTGTTGTGATGGTTTTGAAGTATCCACCCCATCTCCTTCCCGTGCACTATGAAAAATGACAGGCCCCCTAAATATTGCTTAATGGTAGCAATCCCGGAGTCAACATCATGGAGCGAGAGACATGTTCTCCAATAATCCAGAGAGCACAAGAACATAACGTGGGGCACATATCTATTAAAATGTGTCCAAGAAGTTGGTTTCAATAATATCACGTATGAAAACAACCACATCGATAGCTGAAGCAACATTGCTATCACAAAAGAAATCCATCAATAGATGAACCAAAGTGCTGGCCGCATCAGGGAATTAATTGCACCAGAATGTATAGCTTGAAGCCTTGAACAAGCATTTGACAGTGTTCTCCATTCTTCTCAAGCTCAGTGCTTTGAGTCTTCACATCAATGTTTCGTGGGGTTATCAGTTCAAGAGAAATGTCAATTGTTTTCCTTCGAATATCAAAATTAGGGTTTGCCAGTGCCCTAAGAACATCCATGATCATATCAGCCACAATCTCTCTGTCAGAAGTCTTGATTTAATTCAATCTCTCCATTTTTTTATCAGATCTGATCAACTAAACCCTAAATTCGCTCAAAACCAACAAACTTCAATCAAATCGAAATCAAAACTTAAGAAAATATACATTTCAATTCAACTGACTTGCATATGAAATGCGTAATCAGATCAATAAAGAAAGAGAAAAATCACATATCTGGCTATTGTCAATAAACTAGGAGATTACAGATGATTACAATAGCAGATTAAGTTCTTGAGTTTCATTTTTGATATGTTATAATGCAACAACTAAGATAAATATGTTGTTTTCTAGCTGACCCAAACAACATACCAACGAAACCCTAAATCCACTTCCGACCACTACTGAACAGACTACACAGTTATAAACTTCACAGAAATTAACACCTTGAGAGGAAAAATCATAATACCAATAGATTTTTGTTGATGCTACTGAACCTCCTGCACTTGCTTCTGCCATGGTTTAGTTGCAGTTAGATGAGGGAGTTGTTGTTGTTTAATTTAGGGTTAGGTTTTTCTTTCTCTTCTTTCCTTCTCTATACACGAGAGATGATTGGAGGCGGCACAGTTTGGTTCCCCCTGGGAGAAAGCTACACTAACCTATATAAGGATTACAGAATTGCCCAATTGATTTAGGGTTTACTTATCACCGTTCATCTCATATTATAAACGGTTGTGATATAACATTGTAGCTTGTTGGGTGCAAGCTTTACGTTTCTGGATTGTATTTGAACTTGTTACCTGGTGTTTAGATTTGGGGTCGTGACAACATGGAACTGAATGAGAAGACAACACAAATTGTATGTTTTGCCACAGAGATATCAACTTCCCTGATGCACAACAACAACAAAAAAAATAATACGAAAAGGACTAATTCAAATTAGAAATTGAGCTAACAAGCCTAGCTCATACCAAACAATTTGGTGGAGAGTGGGAATCCCTCAAACACTTAAAAGCAATATTCAATTGATTTATATGTCGACTCTTATTGGAGTAAAGCCTCTTGTTCCTCTCTCCAAATGGTGAAGAGCAAAACACCCTAAAAATGTGACGAGAAGTGAGAGTCGCAGCTTAGAATGGCTTTAAGAAGTTCAATTGTGCTGCCACATAGTGGTTGCTTATACCAGACACAATTGAAATCGGCTTCGAGTATAAACTTTTCCATTTTCTTGTTTACAAAGTTAGGAAAACAGGACTAGGAACAAACGAACAAAGAGTAAAGAACTGTTGACTACTTGAATGTAATACGTTCATCTTTAGACAGCATATTTAACTAGACAGTCAGTGTCTCAGTGAGCCAAAAACGGATTCCTTCTGACATTAAATCTAGCCTTAATATAGCTAACATATGTACAAAACTGAGATTAAGGAGGTCATTTTACGACCAAGGATGTGAATCATAATAGATGATTATGGATTTTAATTTTGGGTTGTTGGTTATGCTGAAAAATGGCAGATTAAAATGAAAATTTGATGAATTTTGAATGGGCCTTATCTGGTGGGTTCACTTGATGTTTTTGTGCCTTGGCTGGCACGACCCTAGCACAGATCATGTGTTGAGCCCATTGTACGCCTGCAGTGATCTTAATAATGTAGTAGGTGTGTATCAAACTATCAATTTTTAATGACTGAAGCGATTATCCATACATGGATACAATGTTCTTACTAACTATTGTTGTTCGTGTACATATTTTTCTTCATTCAATAAATCCTTACCAATTCGAAAAAAAAAAACTATTGTTGTTCGTGTGACTCTGGTGGAATTATCCTCTTTGGATACGTCCTAAATGAACCTGGCCTAAGGCCCTGCTTGGCTCTTAACAGTGAAAACTGGATTTCAATATACTTATGTAGTGTGGCCAAACCTAGCAGTGAAACATCGACCCTTAAGCTACATTTGGATCAAATAAAAAACTAATTGGGGCGATGCAGAGGAAGAATTAGAAATCTGGCAAACTCGTTCCCAAGAACAGTAAGAGGTCTTCATGACGAGGGTATTGATTTGTAAATTGTATACTACTTATGTTCCAAGCAAGTATCTTGCCATTATATTGTCTAATCGATCAACAAATATTACTTGTTGCATCTTCAGATTAATTTTGGTTCGAGTTTAACATTCGTCTTGTTCATTGCAAAAAGAAGAATATGTAACACAAGGCTAAGTAGAAATTCTTCTCGAGAGCTGGGCGGTACCACTTTTTTTTGAAATGCAGCTTAACTTATGTCTACAGACCCAGAACTCCGCATGGTGAACTGCATAAAATTAATCGAATTAATTTAATCTTCAAAGTAGCTGGAGTCTAATGACCTTTCGCAACTAGCTTTTTCCATCTCAACGTTGTGTTTTACCACGAGAAAATTAAATGTCTATGAGTTTTGATGCATAAATAGTATGCGCACACAGCACCGCAAATGGCTGAGTAAACATTGTCACCAAATGGCCCAGAGGCTCAGTAAGCAATTTGGGTAGACATGATTTCATAGTGCTAGACCTTGAAAAAAAGAATTATTATACAACAGCCGGTACCGTCAGACATAGATTACGCTATAGCCATTGAATGAAATAACAAAATTGAGATGAACAGTGATAAACTACCCCTAAATTAAACGGTAGATCTCCCTGTAAAGGATAGGTATCAGAGTCATTATACGTCCGAGTCTTGTGCTCAGTTAGAGTCCACATCTATCGCACCTAACTAGCTATTCTATCTTCTTGTATATCTGTATTCAGTTTTGTAGTCAAAATACTAACAACCTCTGTAACAAACCCTAATGTAAAACTGTATAAGTATTGAATGAATTCTCCACAAGTTAGTGTGGAAGATTACCGCAACAATTCAATCTGTGGCGATCCACAGCCACACTAATCAACATTCTTCCCACCATTATCAATGGAAGAAACAAACAATAACCTCCATTCAATTCATCATCTCATCAATGTGAAGTTGAATGATCCCAATTTTCTTTTATGGCAAACCCAGTTCAAACCTATACTCAAAGGTTATAAACTACATAAGTATGTGGATGGTACTGACAAACCACCACAAACAATTCCTAGTGCTACAGAGGGACAACCTAATGTTGTGAATCCTGAATATGCCAAGTGGGAGGAACAAGACCAAATATTACTAGGTTGGCTTCTATCCTCTCTAACAGATGGTGTGTTAGGTCGAGTTGCTGGTCTCAACACATCACAAGACGTATGGCAGGCTCTAGAGAAAAGATATGCTCCAAAAACAAAAGCACATCACTTGAATCTTCGAAGACAATTGCTGGGTCTTCGCAAAGGTAATAGCTCAATGAAAGAGTATTTTTCCAAATCTAAACAGTTATTTGATGCACTTGCAGCATGTGGAAAACCTATGAGTGAAGAAGATCAACAACAGTCACTATTGAGTGCTTAGATCATGCCTATGACTCGATTGTAACATCTCTTAGTACGCTTGAGAATGTAGATATGGACACGTTTACTGCTCATCTCCTCAGCTATGACATGAGGTTGGAACAACATCTCTCGTTGTTACAGCAACCAGTTGCTAATGTTGCTACAACATCCAATGCAAGACCCTATCAAAGGCGCAAAGATGCGCATGCATACACAGTACCGTCAATGGGAGAGAAAACATAGTCTCCAAATGACCTAGAGGCCCGGGAGGCCCAGGAAGCAGTAGACATGATTTCATAGTCCAAATCATATCATATCATAGCCACAAATGTCGGCCAACACAACCATAATTTAGAAATCATCATATCCGTTAGATCAAATGATATATGTTAATTCAACGGTGGTAAGTAAATCCTAAATTAAATGGGTAGACCTCTCATCCTTATAAGTAGAATGTAGTTCTCTCCTCATGGCATTCCAAACTATGCGCCTCCAATCGTCTGCTTAGGGAAGGAAACACATGAACCCTAAATAAAACAACATCAGCAGCTTAATCGATAGATCTGGAACAAGAGAATAATGACAGAAGTAAGTGGAGGTACTCTAATATCAACAACAACAGAAAGTTATAAGCATTATGATTTTTCCTCTCAAGATGCAAATTTATTGCATCTTTGCTGTCCGAATTCCGATCCAGCAATGTGGAAGTTCCATCGGTAGATGGTTTTTCCATTGGTGCTTTCCCTTATTCTAGTAATCTGTGCTCCTTTCCCTTATTCTCCAGTATTTCTTCATTAGCTGTTGTATTTTATTACATTAATAATTCACATTTCTCATGTTTGTGATGAACCAATTGCTAAAGGGAAAAAAAAAATATATTTTTTATTTTTTTTATCAATTGCCCAGTTTTATTGTCTTTATTTCATTCATGAAAATGCCTTATGTGTGATGTAATCTGGATGTATCAGGGACTCAAATGTATGAATAAAAAAATGGATGATTTCCTTAAACAATCATAAAATTCATTACATTAAGGTGATGAAGGGTTAGGCAGCACAACGTACAGAAAACAATTTAGCACCAAAAGATGGCGAATTTCCAACTAAGAGCACAGTAGGAAGATAGAAACCGTGGCTACTCTATACGCGCGCGCGCGCACACACTGCAAATGTTAAGTATTTGACTTGGAACATATTGGTTCATAATTATGGCTCCTGAAGGTTTAAAACTCCACTCTGAATCTAACTACTTGATTTATCAAACTATTTAAGAAAGCACTAGGCAGTAGGCAGGTCACCCCATAAGTTCATACCAATTACCAACAAGTTTAAAACCATGGGCCTATGATTTGTTTGAATGGAAGTAACTACTAAGAACTTACGCTTTATCAGGCCCCTTGACTGCTGCAACTCAATATGCAGCTAATGTTTTCTAGATTTAAAGCTGAAATTAACGAATCTACAGTGTGTATGTCAACTGATTGTCTCCCTCTTTAGCAGTGTTTTTGCAAGTAGTTTCTATCCTTTCGGTGACGCTAGCACATACATGTTCCGATGCTCACCGACCCCATTGTAGATACACCTATAAAAATCAATCCTTAAAAAAAATCATAACTTTGAATATATAAGTCAGAATTCGATGAAACATATATTTTTTGGAAAGGGACAAAACAAGACTCATTGTTGATACTAAATTCAGAGAAAAAAATTATTTGAAAAATAGCTAAGTTGTACTCCGGTACAAGTCGATTTAAAAGTAAGGTAGGAAGAATTATTTAAAAATAGATATACTGTACCCCAGTACAACTCCACTTAAACCTAAAATAAGAAAAAATATTTAAAAATAACTAAGTTGTACCCCGATACATCTCGATTTAAATTTAAGGTAGGAATAATTATTTGAAAATTAGCTAGGCTATACTCGGATACAACTCAACTTAAATGTAAGGTAGGAAGAATTATTTGAAAGAAGATAGATGTACCCTAGTACAATTCGACTTAAACCTAAGGTAGGAATTTTCATTTAAAAATAGCTAAATTGTACTCCGATACAACTAGACTTAAATTTAAGGTATAAATAATTATTTAAAAATAGTTAAATTGTACTGCGATACAACTCGATTTAAACTAAAGGTTAATTATGAAGATAGTAGTTAATAAGTATTGGTGAAGAAATTTATTTAACGGAAAATGATCATTTTATTTTTTCGAAACTGAAATGAATCAATTGTAAAAAGGAAAAAAAAATGTATATCAATGCGTACATCCAATAACAATTATGCAACAAACAACTAAAGAGACACCATAGTTACTATATCTATGCAGAAAACACACGTATTTAAAGTCCACCATAATCTAAACTTACATCACAGATTTTCAAAGTAAGCGTACATTACCAGTTTACCACTAAAACTAATTAAGGCATGAACAGTACTATACTACTATTTCATTTGCCCGCGCCCGCCATCACATGATGAAATGCATAAGTCACACCCACTTTAAAAGTGTTCACAAACTAGTGCCATCACAGCACGTGTCGGTGATAATCATGCCACTATGTAAAATGTACAATTTTGATGCTTAGCTATATACAAATTCGGTTCACGATATAAACAGTCTGTAAATAATTTATGTGTAAAATTAAACTACGCTTCGTTTTAGCTACTAGAGCATCCATAATGGTAATGCTATATTCGGTTTTATAGTTATATTTAGGATCCAAAAGCGCAAAAACAAACCACAATCTTCCTGCTATACCTGAATATACGATAGCATTTCTAGGGTTTTGTTTCAAATTTGACGCCCCAAATAGCATCACATTATTGGTCTATTAGACAATATATCCCTTTCTCTGGATCTATAAGACTAATAAAATAGGATACTGTTTATATAACCATAAATATTAAAATATCTATTTTATTTTGTTTTCTAGTGTGGTTAATTTTCCAGACAGACCAAATTGCCCTGTAGGTACTTCGCTAAGAACATCCACGGTCATAAGGGTCCCAAATGCCAAATACTATGACATATTTGGGATTTGAAAATGAGATTTTGGAAATGAACGGTTATGGGAGATTGCTATAGTGGGATGGGACTCAATATATACATTCTACTGGTGAATAGACTCAAGATACACTTGTGCCTGATCAACGAAACTCAAGTTATACATGCGTCTGAAAATAAGACCCATTACTCTCGTTCGTTCTTCGACATACGGAATTTTAGCTTTCGCTCATCACGTTGCGCAATATACAATTGCGCTCCATCAAATGCTATTTCACATTATTCCGGCATGCCATACGAACGGAGTAAGAGAAATAAAAAAATGCCGTTCGTTTGAGAAGTGATCTTTATAATCAATTAACTTGTACCTGCTGCAAATATTCCAGGTCCTACAATGCTGATCAGGAAAAAATATGTCCTACTTTGTCAATGCTGGATGTATTTATGCTTGGAGCCTTGAAGGTAGAACATTCTAGGAGTTAGATGATCTAAAAGCTTTGTTGGTCCTTTGGACAAAGACATTTCCATTTCCCTTTGAACAAAATTCGGTTTCATCGCGACCGTATTGTATCTTAGCCTGATATTAGTGTGTTGGTGGTCTCGTTTTTTCTCTAACGTAATCCTTCTTCTCTAAAGAAAAAAAAAGGTTTGCTGCATACATAGATCGAATATAAAAGAATCCTCGTGTCATATCATAGCTACAAATGTATAGGCCATAAGTACAACCAGTCATACAAATGAATACGTTATGGCCGTTAGATCAGAATTCAACGGTGGTCAGTAAACCCTAGATTCTCCCACCCTCTCCTACCCTCTTTTATAAGAAGTATAGTTTTCTCCTTGTGCCATCCAAACTCTACGCCTCCAATCGTCTGTTTAGTGAAGGAAACACAGTAAGCAAACCCTAAATACGAAGCAGCAGCATCAGTAGCTCCCTCATCAATCTGCAACACAATCATGGCAGAAGCAAGTGGAGGAGGTTTAATAACATCATCACCAACAAAAAGTTATAACGTTATGATTTTCCTCTCAAGATTTTAATTTTGCGTTTTTCTTATTACGGAATTCTAATCTAACATTCATTTTAATATGTTTGTATGTGATTGTGAACCAATTACTAGAAAGAAAATAAATAAATTATCAATTGGTAAGTTTTATTTTATTGTTTTCACTAATGAAAATACCCTATGTGTGATGTAATCTGGATGTATCAGAAACTCAAATGGATCATGAGTAGGAGCATTAGCCACACAACTTATTTTCAATCTCTTAACTACACAAATGGATGGTTTCCTTTCTTGAGGGCGCCATTGTTGAGCTTGGTGGTCGGAGGCGCAGATCTTTCCGGCATAACAATGGAGGTAGTCTTCATTTTGGGATCTAAAATCTAGTGTTTTGTTTGGGTTCTGTATTGGGCTAGGTATGGGATCGGGAGGTCTCTTTCCTAGGTTGTTAAACAGTGGTATTAGTGGACTTCCTTTTATGTTGGGGTATGTAATGTTTGGTACCCAACAAATGTCAAACACATAGCGTTGGTATCCAATATTTCAAATATTAAGATTTGGTACCTAGATCTTACTGAGACCGGTTAGTCAAACCGTTGACTTCACAATAAAACAATTACTTTGGTAAAACAGCACTTTATTAGAAAACACAAGTAAACTTATAGCTTGTTTGGATAGCAGTTCAGAAGTAACTTTTTGACTTCTGAAAGAAAAAAGTCAGAAGTTAGTTTGGCAAAACAATTTCAGAATGATTTCTGGAAGCAGAAAAGTTAACTTTTTCTGAAACAAAACCTTTTTGCTTCTGACTTCTGAAATCGACTTCTGCTTTTGGAGAAGCAGAAGTCAGAAGAGATTTTGTATCAAAACAAGCTATTAGTCTTGTACCTTGGCCTAGTCTTTTTGTAACAAAATAATTATTTGTAAAAGACTAAAACACCCTCTGATCCAACGGTTGTGAACAAGGATTTTAGATGAATCCCTTAAATTTGTCAGATCAACACAGCCCCTAACATATTAGCGACACCGCCATTTCATATTCAAAGACCACTGTTATATCTATCCATTACCATTCAGCATATTACCACCACTGTTTTTTCATTTGGCGAACCCACTTTTAATCAATTTCCAATGGTGTATTTGAAACTCCTGATAAAATAAAATGAATGAACCATTTAATGTACAGGGGATTAGATGATAATCATCTTCTTTACCCAAAGGATTTTTGCACTCCATTTTTTTCACAAACTGTTAAATCAGTTCCCTAATAAATCTGAGATGTAAAAATTGGTGGAGTTGGTCTACAAAAATTTTAGAAATTGGTGGATCTGGAAAGAAAAATTCTAAAATTGATCGGATCTGGAATAAGAAAACTTCTGAAATTCTCCTTCTTGATTAAGATTACATAAATGAATTGAGGGTTGTCGTCGGGTTGCTACTGCTGGTTATGGCGGTGAGCTGTAGTTCTTCTAGTTGGATTATTATGATTTTAGGGTTAGGTTTGTTGTTGGGAAAGAAGAAGATTTGGAGTTTTATTTTATTAGGGGTTCATTGTTAAAGAAAGAAAACGAAGCAGATTTTGGTTTTATTATTCGTGAGTATTTGTTCCTAATCTAGTGAACCGTGTGTGAGCAGTGAGGGTGGTGGTGTGGGCGGATGTTTTTTTTTGTAGGGAAGATGAAGAAGATTAATTTAGGTGTTTAAGGGCAAGTACGTAAATTTAAGTAATTTTTGTATTTAAAATTAGAGAAAACAAAAAAATAATTGGGTGAAACAGAGGCTTCGAAACCTTTAAAAAAAAAACAAAAAAAAACTGAGGTTTCGACAGTCAACGTCGAGTCCAGTGTAAGGGTAGAAAATACCTATCCGACATAAAAGCATCCTAGATGAGCGGTCGTATAAAAAGAATGCAGCTGAGATGTCCTGGATCAGCGAGTAACAAAGACAGGCGACATAAGAATCAGCGAGGAAGGTACCAACGAGTAGGGTATCAGCGAGGAGGGTTTCAACGAGTAAAAGACCTATCGCCAATAGTTAGGTGATAATTAGGTGAAATATAGGTGAGCATTTAAGAGAAGTCAGAACGGATACATTGTCAGGTTGACTGGTTGACTCAGTGGAGGATACGTCATCAGCCTTATCTCCAAGAAGATTCTCTCGTCTATGTTTGTTAAGTATGGAATGAACTCGCCGAGGTATATATGTCGGCGAGTCATGACAAATAGTGTCAGTCTAACTTTGTTTGTATTAGCTGTTTACCACTATGTAAAAGGTCTATAAATAGTAAACTAACCTACTGAGAAAGGGGTTGGACACATTTGGATTTGGTCTGGAGAGAGGAAAAGTATCTAGCTTGCTCTCTACAGCCCAAGACTGAAATTAAGGTTCTTGTTGTGAGTCTAAGTCAAGAAGATTAGCAAGGTAATGAGAGAACTGTAATCATACTATTTTAGTGAAGATCCTTGGATGTAGTCCTCATATTGGGGGCGAACCAAGTAAAAATATCTTGTCAAGTATCTCTAACTCTTATCTCTTTGATATTCATTGTGTTATTATGTGTGATGTATGTTTAGGAATGATTGTATATATGTCGATGTATCATATTTGGGTGTACTGTGTGAGATCTAACCATTGGGGTTTTACACAGTTACATCCAGATACCAAATGTTAATATTTGAAATGTTGAATATCAACGTTATATGTTGGACATTTATTGGGTACCAAACATTAAATAACTCTTTTGTGTTTTATACAAAAGTTTCTAATGTGGGATATCTTGTATAAGGGTGTTAATGTGGGTTATCTAATCTTGTAGTACGAGGGTTGCATACAACATTGTCGTTTGTAACATTTTCCATATTTTCCATGTTCTCATTTATGGTTGTAGTCCGTGTGACTCTTTTCTTTCTCACACAAGTACCCTAGTGGGATTATCCTCTTTGGATAGGCCCTAAATGAACCTGGCCTAAGGCCTAGTTTGGTTCTCAACAGTGAACGGTCAATCTTATATGGAGTGGGGACAAAATCTATTTCGACCCTAAAACTAGATATAGATCAAATAAAAAAAACTAGTTGGGCACACGATCAAACAACTTGAATGCACTGAAGAGGTGATGGTTGATTTACCATTTGAATTCATCCCACCATCCATCTCCATAACCTATCTGCACGTATCTCTCCGGGTTCTATGTTGGAGTCCTGGCTTTTGGTTGGCCTGAAACTGGTTTGGCCTGTTTTCACCAAAAATGGTTGGTTGTTTCAGAGAAGAAACTTTTAAGTGTGTTCCAGAAGGTGGTAAGAAAAATTCTCGAAATGGCTGTGATATTCATTGCTTCAAATTAAATCATTATGTTGCAGGTGTTACATTAGAGGAACCTTCTGAAACATGAAATTTTGAAGCGTGTCATGTTACATAAGAAATCAAATTCAGCCAGGTTTTACATTAGAGGAAACATACTTTAGTAATTTGGTAGACGATGCACGCCAGGTGTTTGATAGAAGTTCAGATAGAGAAATAATACTTGGTTCTTCTGCTAGTATGTTATTGACTTGGGGTTTATGTCTTTCCAAACAAAAATATCCCCGAGCTGCCAAATTGGGGTATAATTTTGCTTTCCATTGGCCCAGGAATGGATGTGTGTGTGTTTGTTTCTTTAACCTTTGTGGACGGGAGAATTTACCCCAAAACTTTGTGGAAGTTCTATTCTGACTTGCTGCTTGTTGATATGTAGGTTCTATTGATAACTTGCTAACTGTTGGAGCCTATACAACAGCAACAGGCATGGCGGTCTGGAAGCTCTTTATTTGCTTATTCACATACAAGTTTTAACTGCCGTTATATGACAAAGGTAGTTTCACTTCTATTATACTATAAATTATCAATTGGCAAGTTTTATTTTATTGTGTTCACTATGTGAAAATACCCTAGGTGTGATGTAATCTGGATGTTCAGAGACTCAAATGCATGAGTAAGAGCATTAGCCACACAACTTATTTCAATCTCTTAACTGCACAGAATGGATGATTTCCTTCTACTGTCATTCATTAAGCTGATGAGGGGTAGGTTTTACAATCATATAG
>JAJJMA010140920.1:0-13229 GCA_023529015.1 Papaver nudicaule
GAAAAATCCCTCTCGAAAAGAAGTTCTGATCATTTTCATGACACTAGGACCAATGATATCCCAATGATTCCTATAGAAGATGCCTTGAACACCATCTGGACCCGGGGTTTTAAGAGAACCCAGCACCTCTTCTTCACAAGTCTAGTAAAAATCAAATTATCTTAATCTAGGATAACTCTAGGGAGAATATTGCTCAACTCATCAGGGATAACTGGGTTACTAAAAGAGTAAAGATGTTTGAAATAATCTGTAACAAGACGTTCAACATCTTTCTCCTTGTCAACCCAATTACCACTATCATCCTTAAGATAACTGATGCGGTTACGATGTCTATGTACAATGGTTGAAAGGTGAAAAAAATCCAGTGTTTAAATTTCCACATTTTAACCATTGAATACGAGACTTCTCAGCATAAAATAGCTCCTTCAATCTAAGCTTTTCTAAATAGATTCTAAGACACTCGGCTTCATGGGCCTTATTTTCAAGAGAAGGAACAACAACAACATTGTTATGCGCCAAACCCAGCTTAACTCTAGCCTCATCTACACTCTTATGAAGACAGCCAAAAACATCCTTGTTCCAAATTTTCGCCTCGGTAGCAAGAATTTAACTTTATCATTAAGAGACAAAACATCACCATTACTTCCCCGTTGGGTCCGAATCTCGTTGACTAAATTTATAAACCTAATGTCTTGGAGCCAAATGGCTTCAAGCCGAAAAGATCTAGGTCTAAATCTAACCTTTAGGCAAACATCCATTAAAAGCACACGATGGTCTGAATTATAATAGTGGAGATGGGATACCTGACAGTTAGGATAGATGAAGCTCCATAGATCATTCACCAGCACCCTATCCAGCTTCTCTTGGATGTTTCTGCCATTTATTTGTTTGTTAGTCCAAGTGAACTTAGGCCCAGCTGCTTCTTTGTGGATCAAGTTATACGAACCCATCACACCATTCAACTCCTTCATATGAGAGTAAGAAAGAATGACCCCTCATTTCTTATATGATAATTCAGCAAGCACGTTAAAATCACCCGCCACAACCATAGGACAACCAATCGATGCCACTTTCTTCAATTTATCCCAAAGTTATACTGCGATAATTTGGGTTAGGACTAGCATAAACTAACGAAAGGATCCACGGTTTCTCTCTTGGAACATTCACCACTGCATGAATAGCCCATCTTGAGGTTGAAGTAGCTTGAATGTCGACGTCTTCCTTGTTCCAAAGCATCCATAAACCTCCAGAGAAACCCAAAGAGTCTACTATAAGAGAACTGTTATAACCCAACCGTTAAATTTGACATGCCCTCTGACCACTCAACCTAGTTTCCAACAAAAATTGTAGGTTTGTAGTTCTTGATGAGGTCCTTAGCCACTAATTCAAAAGAGGGTTTGGTAGCCCCTCTACAATTCCAAGTCATTACTTTCATTTGGAATGAGTTGTACTGTGAGTTGTTCGTCTCCTCCATCGGAAACATTGCACATTTGCTCTGCTGCTGATTCATCAATCTCTTTGTCCCCTCCTCTATCTTCTCTGGAGACAGACCTGACCACATTGTGCTTCTGAAGATTCTCTCTATTGGAGCAACTGAATCCCAGAAAGTCACAATCTCCATCTCGAACTGCATGAGATCATTTGGTCTTCTTACTCGGACAGGGGTCTCTATTAATGGTGGTAGTATTGTTTCTAGAATGCAATCTGTGGGTCATTCCTTGGATACGCATTCTCTCCCTAGTAGTGCTAGCTATGCATGCCTCCGAGCCATCTGTGCGAGTCTTTTCCATTTGTCCTGAGGTAAATCTATATACTCGATCATTGTCCTGATGTCTTCGTCCATTGTTCGCACTCTCTCCCAATAAGCTTGAAAAAGCAGGGGTACCGAAATACAACCAACTTTTCGTTTGGGCTCGTGAGACTTATGGTCAGATCTGGACGATCTCAAAAATCAACATCCAGATCTGGTGTAACCTGAGTTGTGATCACAAGTGATCAATTCCTACAAAGACAAGTCTTTGTAAACCTTTGTTCAAGATCGGGAATTAACGTCAGGTTAGGAATAACGTACTTCTTGTGTTTGCTTTAATTATATAATCAGAGAATATAATGCGGAAAGTAAAGCACACAAGACACCAGAGATTTTTTTAACGAGGAAACTACGACCTGTAGAAAAACCTCGGGACCTCGTCCAGATTGAATATCGCCCAGTACAAACTGACTACAAACACTAGCCTACTATAAGACTTCGGTCTGGGATGTAGCAGAGACCAACTCCAGCCCTCCAAGCGAATTGGCTACTGTCGCACTCCTTATGTCTCTAGATCCCCTACAGATCGTCACACACTTGATTCCCCTAGCTGACGTCCGTTACAGGCGTAGGAGTTGCTTTAACCGCTGTTAAAGGCTTGTGTCAACAATTCCGGCTTTGCAACCTCAACTGTCAACTGTATGTTTGAACTGCCTCTTCAGTTTGACATACACAAAGTGACTTCCTTCGGATTGCTCCAGGTCATACGGAAATCTACTTACAAGCGGGGGCTGACAAGTAAACCGAGTAAACTATGCCCAACTTGTCTCTACCTCAGTTGTAAAAAGAATCACTTAAGAAACTTATACAACTGAAGCTAACTAGGTCTTACAACACCGAGTGCAGCCGTGCGTTGCTTCCTTCGATAAACCTTGTATGTAAGTATCAGTTCTTGAATAGCCGTATAGCAGAAGAGACGGACTATGGAATAGACAAGAATGTGATCAGGTTGCCAAGGTTACAGGTTAATCCGATTTCAACCACTAAGGTCTCAGTCTCCTACCTGTGCTTCCCAACTCTCAAGAGAAGTCTTTATAGTCGTAGGTAAATCCCGTGAGGAACTGCTTACCTAATAGAGGATGACTATACCACAACAAGCGTTCACCGAAGTGAAAAGAGTTTACGTTCACTTCCCTAAGGACCTTCACGTATGCTTGATGCTTGCGGTATTCGTCCATAGACACCTCTATTTATATCACTCAATAAGATAGGTTGCTTTGGAATAAAGCAATCAATTACTAGTCCCACAAGTCAAGGAAACCCTAAACTTGCCAACCAAGTAATAGAGATTAATTTCAATTGGAATTCATTAAACATTTATATGCCAAGTGTTTTGTTAGCTCAAAAACACTTCAAGATAGAAATCCAACAGACCAGAGATAATCTTTATCTTATTGACACATTGAGAATCGTTAGATGGACTACAAAAGATATTCGTGATATTCCAAGTCCAATCTAAGAGATAAAGGAGTTCAGAGTTTAACCTGAGTGAAATTCTGAAAGACTATTCACAAATCTGGATAACTGCCAAAAGCACCGATCTAGAGGTTTGTGTAGGTACACGAACTTAAATAGCACTTTGGAACTCAGGAGAATTCCTGATTCTTTTTCGCGTACGGTTCGGGAACCGTCCGACCTCCAGATTAGGTTTAACTTGGATCCGCTGGAAGTTCTGGGCTTAACCAGGACTTAGACGTGTGAGACACCCTCAGCTGTAATCCACTGGACTCTTGCTCAAGAGTACTCCTTTAGATTCACCCATATCCAACAAGTGATTTGCAAGCAAACCATTGCAATGGACAAATGGTATCGAATCTATCTCATACATTCTTGTAACCATAGTATTTGCGGGAACAAACACTGTCATGACACAAGGTCATGTTGCCAAGAACACGATCTCAATCGCTATTATAACACTACTAAAGTAGCCGAATATTTCGAAAGATAGAGAAAGTAGAATAGAAGAATTTCCATAAAAGTCATAACTCCTACTAACCTTTTGTCGATGAAGAATAATTGATGTCTTCTTTGTCTTCACAGTCTTCGTCTTCAAGGTCTCTACTACTTAGTCTATATCCCAATTCCGAAATCTAAACTCTAGTAGGCTAAATCAAGAATTGTGTTTTGACACCTAAAACTGACAACTAGCTTGACATACCAACGCTAGTGGGTTTGACCGGACAATGCCCTAACAAAGCTGCCATCTCCATTATTGCCTCCCGAAGCTCCAGAAGTAAAGGCCACTGATCCTCCATTAGTCTCTGAATTTCTGGTCCCCAACTGGCTGCTTCCTCCTATATTGTTGCTTTCAATGCATCCTCTACCATCCAACTATCCACTAAGCTCCATGTTGAGCTTTTGGAGAACAGATTCAATTTTCCTTGTATGATTTCCACCACCACTTCCTCTTCATCTTCCTCTTCTTCCACCAAGGTTACCACTGGTTCCACCTCCTCTATCACCACTCTGTGAGCTTGATTCTTCATAATCACTAGAATTACTTTGAAAAGAAAACTGCTTATGTGAAGGAAAATAAAACTCACTGTCATTTTTATTCTTACCATTAACAATCTTGTTATTTGTGTTTTCTCTGCATGAAGGTTGCTTAGTTTGAACCTTAGAAGAAACAGGAAGACCGTGAGAGAATTGGTCCACCTCATCCCTAATTTTGCATCCTTTTTTAGAGTTATTCTCCCCAAAAATAAAACCATCATTAGCCTGAATAAAATCTTTATTAAAACGTTTCATATTTCCTGATATAAAATTCTCATGGATCGGATTTTGATAATTAAACCCACTATTCTTCTCATTTCTGGCTTCAGTCTGTTTATTTCGGCCCCAACAAATTTCCTTTCTGAATTATAATCCCATCTGACTCTGCTCTCTATAACTGCCCTAACTCGAACTTTCGACTTTGTCTGGAACTAGAACTCAAACCTTGATCAAATTTTGACTCCACATACTAGAACTAGTTTTCCTGTAAAAAACATTTCCCTGAATGGAATTCCTCCGACGATTTTTACGGTTATCCACCATCATCCAAGGCCCAAAGTTCTGATTAGATTCAGCATCTTGATCCTTAGAAGCATTTTGAACCTCAGTAACCGGAACTACATTTTGGACTTGTTGCACATTCATGGGACAATTTTCCTTCTTGTGTGTAGCACGCCCACAGAGAAAACAAAAATTATGTAGACCTTCATACTCAATATTATGAATAGATTTCTCAACTCTACTTTTAGGAATCAGAGACCTAGAAAGATCAATTTCAACACAGATCCGTGCAAATCTTCCCCTAGCTATGTTATCGGTATTAAAATCTACATTAACAGCTTTCCCAATTTTCCAATCTGTTTCAATATTTCTTTATCATAATATTATATTGGCAATTCAAGAATTCTCGGTTGAACCCACTGATGTTGATATCTCAAGTCAGTTGTCAAGTTTAGTCGACAAAAACACAATCCTTGATAAGTCTACTATACAACTCGGACTAGGATAGATTTAGGTATTCGAGACGAAGACCATTGAAGATGAAGACCAGAGCTTACATACTTGATAAAACATATCCTCCTCACTAAAGGTTAGAAAGGTTTTTCTTTTCAAGTTTCTTATTTACCATTCTATCATGAAAATAGTCTATGATGTTGTTTATGTGATCCGGAGGATTATAAAGATTAGTTCTCTTAAGCATTTAAGTCATTACATGACCAATGCTCAAGTAGAATGTGGAATATTGAGTTAGTTCTTCGATTGTCTGAACAGCGTACGCGTCCATATGTTGAGCATCTTTTCTATTGAACTTGAGCATTTTGTATGTACGCGTACATGAGAACTCAGGAGATTCCTAAACTCAACAATTTGCTCTATGTACGGGAACATGTACCCGTACATAAAAATCATGGAAAAACCTCTCAACAGCATACGCGTTCATGTACGTGTTCATGTGTTGATTTTTTGTCTATTGTGAACGAATTCTCGTAACCTCTCACAATATGGCCCATGGAGCTCATGTCCACAATTTTCTTTGAGTTTGTATACTTGTATATGGACTCCTTAGCATGGCCAAACTTGTTTAGCCATTCCCATCCTTCATTAGATCAAGGCGACTCTTCTCACAACCTCTAGGTTTCGACCAACGGGTTAGAAGAAAATTAAGTTGGACCTCAATGCAAGCCTATGGACTTTTCTAAGTTCGGAAACTTGCTTGAGCCTCACTCAAGGTTGCTTAACTTTCAAGCAAAGCCTCTCTTGATGATCACTATAAATAGATGACCTTCTGCAAGATACAATCTCAATCCTTGTGTATCCTTGCATAAAGGTTGGTCGTCATCTCGAAGTCCTTTTATTGGACTACGACTATTTGAAAGACTTCACATGAGGATCGTGAAGCACAGGTCGGAAGTAAAATTTCTGATCCTGTATCTCGGGTCAATTGAATTATTTCAATCTTATCACGACCAAGATTTGATAGAAACTTCGTACGACAGATCTCATATCATAAGCCCTAGAAGTTCCGTAACGCATATTCACGAACTAGGTCTTGTACTAAGTTTGCCAAGCGTTAGGAGGTAAAGTTATTTAGGCTAGATCAATAAGCCCTAATCAACGTATCGATTTCCATTAACCTTGACTTTAAGTCTAAAGGAAATCACAAATGTATTATTGTTTAATTACAATCTAGTACACCGGGCATCCTGTTAGAGGCAGGGTAGCGCTAGTCTTCACGAAGGGAAGTGGAGCAACTCCTAGGCCTATAAAGGACGTCAGCTAGGGGAATCAAGTATGTAGGTTTCTGTGGGAGCCAAGAGACGTGGGAGCACAACGACAGCTGAGTTTCTTGTAGGTTAATTCAGTCTCGACACATTCCAGTCCGAATTCTGAGAGTAGGATAGCGTCTGTATTCACTTAATATTGTGGGTGTTTACATCTGGACGAGGTCCCGGGGTTTTTCTACTGGTTTGCAGTTTGCTCGTTAACAAAATTCTGGTGTCTTGCATTACTTTCCCTTCCGCATTATATTGTCTTTGATATATATAATTAGAGTATTGCAAGTTATTGATTCAAACCCTTGAGTGAATCCATCTCTGTTGAGATCTACAAAAACTTGTTCTTGTTGGGATTTGGTTCTCAGAACTGTACTCAGGTTGTTGCTTGAATATTGATTTGTGAGATCGTTCAAGCAACCTAATCAACTAGGTTCACGAATTAAAAAGTTGGTGGTATATTTCGGTATCCCCTCTTTTTCAACTTGATTTTTCTTAGCATTCCTTACTTTACCAAATATATAAGGCTTCTTATGAGTTACCTCGAGGAATTCAGCAGGAGCACTGCAAATATCCTTGTAACCGTTCATGATATAGCAATCATGAGTCATGAAATAAATTATGGGTTTGTTTTTCATAAAAATACTTAATACACCTTGTCCATCAAGCAACAATAATAGCCATAACACCTATTTTATGGTTGATGTTAACACATATCTTAACAACCCATGATTTTTTCCATCTCTTGAACAACCCTCACGTTTATATTCTGGTAACAATGTCTTAAGTTGAATAAAAAAACACAGATATTCACAATCTAGTTTATGATACTTCGATAAAGGATTGTAATCATAGGGGATAACCAAATTCCCATCTATTCCAGGGCCTTTCTTTAAACACCTTGTTGAGTGTTTCCCAGTTGGAAAAATTGAAACTATTATATATGAGTCAAACTTAAAGACTTTCAATTCATCTAGAGGAATATATGCCAAATGATGCGAATATAATTTTCACAACTTTATAACCCATTTTGCCTTTTGTAGATGGTGAAAAATGAGAGAGGGAAAAGATTGTAAAAAACACTCTCTAAACATGCCTAACCTAGAGGCAATGGCCTATTCAGGCACATCTCCATAGCTCAGAATGCAACCCGTTCTACGAGCTGAATAAACTCTCTATGAGTTCTCTCTTATAACCCCCGGTGGAGAGGATGATATCATAGTGCAGTATTGATAATCTCACCAACACATTAAACCCATTAATCTGCTTCATGTCGACATCGCCTCGAATTCCTCGGCATCAGAACCAGATCACTATATGGTACATGGTGAAGAGTTAACAGAGATGTATCCTCATGGATTTCCTCTTTATACGACTCAACATTCGAGTCTTAATGAAAACCTCAGGAATATCGAAGTTCTAGGCCTGTCCAGAACTCCTTGAGAAGCATACAACAGCCTAAACAGGCTTAAACAGACATCATCCCAAACTCAGGATGGTCTAACATACCATGGATAAACACGCCATGACTTCAAGTATGTTGTAGCGTAAACACGCACATCATAACCAAGACATAGCCAGCACACACCAGCTGCAACAAAGTTGACCTTGGCCAAATGCCAAAGTCATAGCGTCGTATAGCATGGCACCACGAACCATGAGCCATGGCGCCACAACGAGTTGGCCTTGGCCAGAGGCCAAGGCCGTGGCGCCATGAATAACAGGGCTAGCGCTAAAGCGCTTTAAAAGATAGCCTTGGCCAAAGGCCAAGGCCGTGGCGCCATGAATAACGGGTTAGCGCTTGGCCAAGGCCGTAGCCACTTGGGCTATAGCGCCACAAGCCAATGGCGCTATGAACTCCTGGCCTTGGCCAATAGCCAAGGCAACTCCTATACTCGTGCCTGGAGGCACCACACTCACGTTGGTCATGACAATTAGTCATACGACCCTACTCAGACTCAACTCAACTCAACTACGCAATATCTGCGTATCACTCGAGATATCAAAACATCACACGGGGGGATAACTTTAGGGGTATTGGTCTGGCGGTCTACGACAGTTGAAAGAAACTGATGGAGATAGTGGACAGTTACGAGAAGATGGCGCGAGTGGACATGTTCTACACTACTCAGGCAGTTACAGAAACCAACTCATGTCCTCCACTCCTCCACTCTTCCACAACTTCCACCTTCTCTGGAGAGATCAGGGTGAGTTCAAAACTATAAATAGAGGCCTCCTCTATCTTCCAAGGCAAGAGGATCTTCCAGAAACAACCAGATATTCAGAACACCTGAATAAACCAGAGCCTCAGAAGTAAACACGCCTGAGCAACCCAACACACTTCTAGCCTTGGAGATTTCCAGTCACTCTCACGACGGAAATCTTGAATTCTTACACCCAAACACATCCTCAACCTGATCTCAAGTTTCTTCGCTGTTTCCCTCTGTTAGGGCATTGTCCGGTCAAACCCACTAGCGTTGGTATGTCAAGCTAGTTGTCAGTTTTAGGTGTCAAAACTCAATTCTTGATTTAGCCTACTAGAGTTTAGATTTCGAAATTGCGATATAGACAAAGTAGTAGAGACCTTGAAGACGAAGACTGTGAAGACAAAGAAGACATCAATTATTCTTCATCGACAAAAGGTTAGTAGGAGTTATGACTTTATGGATATTCTTCTATTCTACTTCATCTATTCTTTCGAAATATAGTCGACTACTTTAGTAGTGATAATAGCGATTGAGATCGTATTCTTGTGTAACGTGGCCTTGTGTCATGACCAGTGTTTGATCCCACAAATACTGTGAGTACAAGAATGAATGAGATAGATTCGGTGCCAGGTGTCCATTGCAATGGTTTGCTTGCAAACTGTTAGTTGGATATGGATGAATCTAAAGGAGTACTCTTGAGCAAAGAGTCCATGGATCACAGCTGAGGACGTACACACGTCTAAGTTCTGGCTCAGCCCAGTACTTCCAGCGGAATCCAGATTTGACGAAATCTGACAGGCGCACGGTTCACGAACCGGTTTGCGTACCAGAAACTCGGAAATTCCCTGAGGTCGAGATGGCTATTATATTCGCGTACCAGTACGTGAACCTGACGGTAGTCATCTTGCTGGTGTCGGATTTAGTGAAGAATCTTTTAGAATTTCACTCTGAGTCAAATTCCAAACTCCTTTATCTCTTAGATGGACTTGTGTAAAACATAATATCTTTTGTGTTCCATCTAACGATCCTCAATGAGTCAATAAGATAAGATTATCTCTGGTCTGTTGGATTCTATCTTGAAGTGTTTTTGAGCTAACAAAACACTTGGCAGATAATGATAAAAAGAATTCCAATTGAGATTAATCTCTATTTCTTGGGACAAGTAATTGATTGCTTTATTCCAAAGCAACCTATCTTATTGAGTGCTATAAATAGAGGTGTCTATGGACAAATACCGCAAGCATCAAGCATACGTGAAGGTCCTTAGGGAAGGTAGCGTAAACTCTTTTCACTTCGGTGAATGCTTGTTGTGGTATAGTCATCCTCTATAGGTTGCAGCTCCTCTGGGAACTCCCTACGACTATAAAGACTTCTCTTGAGAGTTGGGAAGCACAGGTAGGAGATTGAAACCATCTTTGGTTGAAATCGGATTAACTTGTAACCTTGGTAACCTGATCACGTTCTTGTCTATTCTAAAGTCCGTCTCTTCTGATATACGGCTATTCAAGAACTGATACGTTACTCAACAAGGTTGGAAAGGTAGCAACGCACAGCTGCACTCGGTGTTGTAAGACCTAGTTAGCTCCAGTTATACAAGTTTCTTAAGTGATTCTTCGTGTATAACTGAGGTAGATACGAATTGGGCATTGCTTACTTGGTTTGCGTGTCAGCCCCGATTTGTGAAGTAGATTTCCGTATGACCTGGATTTAACAATCCGAAGGAAGTCATCTTGTGTGTGGTAAACTGATAGAGGACAGTTACACCATACGTCAACAATTAGGTTGCAAAGCCAGTATTGCTGACACAAGCCTTTGGCATTGGTCAAAGCAACTCCTAGGCCTGTAAAGGACGTCAGCTGGGGGAATCAAGTGCGTGACGATCTGTGGGGGATCTAGAGACATAAGGAAGGCGACAGTAGCCAATTCGCTTGGAGGGCTTGAGTTGGTCTCTGCTACATCCCAGACCGAAGTCTTATAGTAGGCTAGTGTTTGTAGTCAGTTTGTACTGGGCGGTGTTCAATCTGGACGAGGTCCCGAGGTTTTTCTGCAAGGCAGTTTCCTCGTTACAAAAATCTCTGGTGTCTTGTGTGCCTTTACCTTCCGCATTATATCTCTGATAGTATAATTAAAGCACCAAGTAGTACGTTATTGCCTAACTGTAGAGTTGACTCCAAAGTACTCTTTGTCGAGGTTTAACAACTCCAGTTATAAGTTTGGATATTGATTTTTGAGATCGTCCAGACTTAAACCATAAGACTCACGAGCCAAAACGAAAAGTTGGTAGTATTTCGGTACCCCTCCTTTTTCACCCTCCCTAGATCAACCTCTATCCTCTCTGTGACCGAAGCAAGACGTGAACGGCCATTGACTTGGTTTAGGCTCGTCTTGTTCGACTTTGATCTCGAACACTATGAAAGTACCCAGAGACGGTGCATTGTTTTTCCAGGTAAAAACACCTTCCATTACAATTTTTCAAACTAAACAAATTTCCCATTGATCCTCTTCTTCATCAGAGATATCTTGTGCTAACACTACTGCTTCAGAGGTTTCATCCCAACTCGATCATGTCATTCTTAAACTTAGCATCCAAGTCTGTAACCACACATTCACATTGTTTTCCTGACATATAAAGGTCTTTAGATCGATATGTTGAATACTTTGCGTTCCTGTAGGCTGATTTCGGTTGTACGTAACAACCTTAGGTATTATGGTTTGGTTTACAGAACTTTTCATCTTTTTTTATAGCATTGATCTAAGATATTACCTGCTTGACGAGAGATTTTTGGAACCATGATTTTTCGTCAAAAAGGAAAAATAATAAATTTAACCAAAGGTGGATAAGGAAAAAGAATTTTAAATTTATAACAAGATAAAAAAACACAGATATTCCCAATCTAGTTCATGATACTTCGAGAAATGATTGTAATCATGGGGGATAACCAAATTCCCATCTACACTCCAGAGCCATTCTTTAAACACCTTGTTGAGTGTATCCTAGTTGGAAAACTTGAAACCATTATATTTGAGTCAATCTCAAAGACTTTTAATTCATCTAGGCGAATGAAATGCCAAATGATGCGAATATGATTTTTACAACTTCATAACCCATTTTGCCTTCCATTACAATTTTTCAAACTAAACAAATTTCTCATTGATCCTCTTCTTCATCAGAGATATCTCGTGTTACTGCTTCAGAGGTTTCATCCCAACTCGATCATGTCATTCCTGGACTTAGTATCCAAGTCTGTAACCACAATCACATTGTTTTCCTGCCATATAAAGGTCTTTAGATCGATATGTTGAATACTCAGCTTTCCTGTAGGCTGATTTCGGTTGTATGTAACCACCTTAGGAATTAGGGTTTGGTTTACAGAACTTTTCAACTTGTTTTATAACATTGGTCTAAGATTTTACCTGCTTGACGAGAGATTTTTGGAACCATGTTTTTTCGTCAAAAGGGAAAAATAATAAATTTAACCAAAGGTGGATAAGAGGAAAAATATTTTTGAATTTATAATTAAATATAGGGTAATGGATCGTGTGAGACACACATTAGGTCTTTTTCTGAATAGGATAGGTATGAACTCGGTTACAATCTTCATTAATCCAAGCAACAAGCAATACAAGGAACACATAAGTTTCTACAAACCTTCTTACAACACTAGCAAACGCAAACCAGACAAATGCCATTGCGAAAAACTCAAGTTGTAAACACATATGAAAAGAAAAAAATATTAGTTAGACATGAACGAAAATTAAAATGAATTAATTGATCATTTTTTTAATGAATTAACAAATAAAACCTTGCCAAAAGTAACAAATAAATAAATAAATAATGATGCAAATCAAAACTAAGGAAGGATCAAGATGCAACAAAAATGAAATGAAACTTAAAATGAAAATTCAAGGTTATATATTAAAAGATAAATAATAAAGTTTTATTAAATTGGATTGATCCGAAAATGCTTCTGATTTACAGTGCCCTTCCCTCTCTTCTCACTCCGTAATTTTAAGTTTAAAAATTAAGCTTGACATACAGTTGAAAATCGAATATTTTGTTTGGCAATGAATACTAACTAGTCTATGAATATAACCTTCTTACTTCAAAACAAAATTTGAATGTTTACATAATGCTTAACTTTTTTTTATCACTATAAAGAACTTGATGGTGACAAGTTCCGAACTCAGGTTAGTGATATCATTACCTGATGCTTTACCACTATACTAATCGGCGCTTAAAAGAATTTGAGCAGTGCTATCCCGCACGGTCACGCGGGAAGCGTCAATGAGCTAGCGGGTTATAAGCCCTCAGATTATTATATGCATGTATTTCTGACCATTGATTCTCCTTGTACAGTTGTCAATGGATTTAATTGCAAACAGGCCCTTAGTTGAACTTAAGAGAATTAAAACTATCTCCTCTCCTGTCACACGTTATATAAACTT
>JAJJMA010140959.1:0-27827 GCA_023529015.1 Papaver nudicaule
CTTGGGTGGTTTACAGTTAATAAGACAAGGGACTCAATCGTGGTGGTGTCAGTCCTTGTCGAGTAAGGCGGTTCCTTCGGCGGTACCCCGAAGATGGCTCTGGGGCTTCGGTCCTTTGGAGCGGTGTCCGAATCCCCTTCCTTTGATTCTTCTCTCGGTCCTTTGGCGCGATCATGCTTCTTGGATCTCTGACACGTGCCCCGAAGGGTTTTACCCTCCACACGTCTGGTACATTAGGTTCTTCGTAAATCTGAGGTAGATGGACAGCCTCACTTGATGCGGGATTCAGAATATAAATAGGATCTTTTATGCCATTGTGTGTTACATAAAAGCACACTAGGCCATTGCAGGACCCAACGATGAGAGGCTTCATACGGTAAATAATTGGAACTCGCCCTGGTTCCTTGGGCGATCGTCGAAAAAGGTTGTTGCAGTCCAGGAGCTGGTGAGTACGACGCTGGAAACAAACTCTAACACATCAATCTTGCGGGGAAATAGTTTGACTAGATGATGCGAACAGAAGTCCCAATTTATTTTTGGATAACAAACCATTCCAGTTCTTGCAAACTAGCTTGCTGTTTAAGATCGATTCTGAAGAAGGTAGAAGCTGCAAAATCCTGTGAGTGAGGTCATGGGGTAGTCTATCCATCCATCGTGATTGACACGTATCTCTGCATATAGATGCACATGAATATAACACCTACAAAGGAAAATAAAGAAAAAGGGATCCCATTCCTAATGGGAACACATACCATACCAAATTGAAGGATGCTGTCAGTGACAGGAAAGGAAATACTAATGTACTTACTGTTAGGGCATTGCTCGGTCAAACCCACTAGCGTTGGTATGTCAAGCTAGTTGTCAGTTTTAGGTGTCAAAACACAATTCTTGATTTAGCCTACTCAAGGTTTACTTCGGGTTAGGATAAAGGTAGTAGAGTTTAAAGTCGATCTCCACCCTTTGAAGACGAAGATAAGAACACACGAAGACATCATCAAGGACTTCATCAACAAAGGTTAGTAAAGATTGAATTTTCCTTGAACTCTTGTTATTCTTATCTCTATCTATCGAAGTAATGAACTCACTATGTGGAACAATGCTTATGACGGTGAAATTACATCATTGTATATTAACCCGAGGAGATTTGGTCCATATGATCATAGTGAGTGCAACCTTTGACCTTTGAGTAGGTCTCCATGTTATAGTGAATGGAAATACGAATTCAACGCTTCAAGAATCACTTAATTCCGTTGTATAACGAAGAAGTTATGAGTGATTTATTGAAACTGAAAAGCGTGGCTAAAAGCTGAATTCGGGAAAAGGAGTAGGAAGCTTCTGGAATCTTCTGGAACTTTCTGGAACGCTTGTCAAAAGCATTGGGGTTCGCGAACCGCCGTCTCGGGATTTACGATTAGGGTTTCCTGTCGTGTTTCTGAGGTCCACCTCCTGGTTACGATGGCCCACTTTCACACCTGTGTTGTGGTCCGTTCTGATTAGAGTTTTGCTACAATTATCTTTCTTAAGAGATAAGTTTTGTAGAATATCTCCTAGTCAAGGGATAAGGTTATCCTTTCACAATTGTTATGAAACCAAAACTCTTAAATGAGGTAGTTATAATCTATCAAACTCTTGTTAGATAAACACTACTTGGTTTCTACAATAGAAAGGTGACTAGATTCATTGTGTGCAAGTTAAGTAACGGGACGTGTTTACACGGTCACTAGCTAACTTGTTGCACAAGGAATCTTAGCTTTATCCTTAAGCAACCATCACTATAAATAAGCATACATGTAGCATAACAAACCATCCCTGCTGGTGCGTGTGCTACATAAGGTTGTTCTCTGATATTTCTGTTCTTCACGAACAAGGTAAGAATTACAAAAGACTTTACTTAGGGATTGTAAAGCCAAGTTTAACTTTCTTTCTTCTCTAGATAGTTCTGAACTTGTATCCAGGTAGACCATCATAATCCTTGTCTATTCTATGGTCCTTCTCTTCTGCAATAAGGCCATTCAAGGATTATAGGTTGTAAAACCAGGATTGATAGATTCGATCTATATTGTACATCAACTTAGGTTGTTTTACATATAGGTTAGAGATTCTGCAAGATATCTCTAGGTTCTCTAGTTGTTCTTGCAAGAATACAATTAGGTCGTCACGGTTCTCGTGCAAACCCTAATTGTGTGCTTTTGATACCTGACCTTGTGAACGGTTCCTCAAAGCACGAAACAAGTTTTCCAAAACCTTGATTATATCTAAAGGGAAAATTGTTCTTTACGTATTCTCTGTCGAAAGACGGTTTGAGTACAAAAAGCCTTTGACAGCGGTCAAAGCAACTCCTAGGCCTGTAAAGGACGTCAGCTAGGGGAATCAAGTGCGTGACGATCTGCGGGGGATCCAGAGACGTAAGGAGTACAACAGTAGGTGATTCGCTTGGAGGGTGGAATCGGTCTCTTCTACATTCCAATCCGAAGTCTGATAGTAGGTTAGTGCTTGTAGACAGTTAATACTGTGTGGTGTTCAAACTGGACGAGGTCCCGGGGTTTTTCTGCTGGATTGCAGTTTCCTCGTTAACAAAACTTCTGGTGTCTTGTGTGCTTTACCTTCCGCATTTATATCTCTGATTATATATTAAAGCGACACAAGTCGTACGTTATTCATATCCTTACGTTGGTTCCAAATCTTGAATAAAGATTTACAGAGACTTGTCTTTGTAGGAGTTGATCACTTGTGATCACAACTCAGGTTATACAGATTTGGATATTGAAATTCAATTTGTCCAGATCTGACCATAAGTCTCACGAGCCCAAACGAAAAGTTGGTTGTATTTCGGTACCCCTCCTTTTTCACTTACAACCGTATATATGACTCAATACACTAAGGAACACTAAAACCTGGAGTTTAATATGTGACAATCATTTGGACAAAAAAACATAACGACTAATAATCTACTAAAACAAATGAATTTAAAAAAAAATGAACAATCCTCACTTTTGCAGCTCACCGTCCAACCGATTATTTGTTCATGTCAAATTTTAGGAAATTTATAAACATAAATAAAGATCCATCGGAGATTATATTTTAATACACATCACTAAATGGGACTATCTATTGAAATCAAAGGCCAATAAACTTACATTTGATCGGGAAGATCGGACCCCTTTTGAGCAATTCCTTTTCTTCTTGCACTTCTTCATTCTCCCAGTTAGGACAAACGAGAATTAAAACTCTCATTTGCCTCTATTCTTTTTATTTGCAAACTCTCATTTGCCTCATTGCCCCTCGTTACCTATTCTATCGACCGCCATAAGGTATTGACGCATGGTGATTATCCCCTCATTCACTTAGAACGTCGATAGTAGCGTTTTTGGAAAATGTACGAAAGATTATGCGTACACAGGGACGTGTGGAACTGTTTTTGTAAGATTTCAGAGAGAGAGAGCAGTTTGGCGGACTGCTTGCCGGAAAACAACATAAATTAACTCAGGAACTTTCAAGGGCTGAAAAATGTGAATAACAAGTAGAACGATCAAATTTAAGTCTTCAAACAGCATGTGTTTTAACAACAAAGCAGATTTACAAGGAGTTTCGCTATCTTAGACCCAATGTAACCACCTTACAAAACGAAGAATATGTTCCACTGTTTGATGGCCTCTGCAAATCCACCGGAATGTCCTCCTACAGCTTTCAGTGACACACAACTCGGCATGTGGGGAATAATCTGAATAACGGCTTCATATGAAATTGCCTCCTAGATTTTCTTCAACTTGTCAACGGAGGCATCATACCGAAATAGAGTACACTTATACCAGAAAAGAATATCATCATTTATACCAAACGCAAGAGGCCAGTAGACACTATAGGGGTACGCTGGATCAGGTAGCCATCAGTTCATATCAATGCTGAACTTCCTTTCCCATTTAAAACGTGAGCATCCCCAAACATGTGCACCAATGGTTTGTGCTTCCTCGGAAATAGGTGACAATATATCAATCCGCATATCCTGCCACAGTTGGTGGTTGTGCACGGCCAGACCAAGACCACATGACATAAGACCAACGCCGTCCAGAGGCCACTAAACCCGGTCAATAGGGGATGTGGGATGCGTCTCAAACATCTCATTCTCAAGATTGAAGGAAATGAGCCTGAAACTCTTGTTAGAATGGTCCAACCAAAATATACGACCATAAGCAGAAATACCAGGTGCAATGGCAATAAACTGTATAGCGTTTTTCATCCTCCAACCTCTTCTGTCACCAAGAGTGTGCACTTGGACCCTCATTCTGTCATACTACCGAACAACCTTGTATTCACCAGAAGATTCACAGTACCCTAACCCCCCCCCCCCATGGGGTGATTGGCGGTACACGTGTTGGATATACTGGAGGGAGAAGGAGGTACTCAAGAGTTGCATGATTCATAATGAAAATAGGATCTCTGATGTTATCATGCAAGACGTTAAAGCATACCAGGCCATTGCAAGATCCCACCAACACAGGGTAGTGTCTTTCGAAGGGGGGGTCGAAGTTCGGTTGGAGGTTAGGTGGCAGAATTGCCTTGAAGTCTATCTCGTTAACTCTGTCACCAACGAAGACTCGAATATAGTTGTCCACTCTTGGGTAGGAACCCGCAAACATCAGAGATAACTTAGTCGGGTACAGGATTGCATTCCAATGTTTGGATACCAACTTACTTTGTAGAACACTTTCTGATGTGGGTAGTAGCTTAAGAATTGTCTCAATGAGGTGTTTTGGTAGCTTATCCATCCATCTTGGATGACATGTATCTCTGCAGTGCAAGTTACGACGAACATTAAGTACAACAAACTGGAGGTAAGTAACTACATCCAAAATTAGGGGACGAATAAAAATAAGCAATTACATTTCAACTACACTACAAAATTTCCCATCCCTAACATAACAAACTAATATGCAAACGATCTAACATACCCACAGGAGAAATAAACATTACAGTGGGAATTACCCTAGGGACAACTAATTCCGGTAACCAAAAAACAATAAAGACATGGTGAACAATACCGTTGGGTGGCAGTATGGTCCGGGATATTACCAGCTCTCCTCATCTGAAACCGAAAAAACCGACTGTAAATGAAGGGACACAAACTTTGAATTGAAATTAAAGGTCACCAATGTCGAGCTCAAACATATGAATATTCCACTTATTAGACATACTTACATCTGCTCCAGCAGTGGAAGAAGAGGCACAATCCATGTTAATCTTTCTCTTGCTACTGAAAAATCTTCTTCCAAAAGAGATGTTGGAAAGCCGAGCAGGGTAAAACAAATGAGATGTGAAAATATACAACAGTATGGGTTTTTCTTGTTTTTTTGGCCCTTCTCAACCGGCAACAACAACTTGACACTTGACAGACTATCCATCCTATAGCGATTGGTTGACACAGTCGGTGTCTACATTTACGGACGATACTCCGAGGGAAGAAAATTGTGATCTGGATACGGTAGAGCATACAGAAAATGAATTAACAAATTAGCTGAACCGCAACTAATATTTTACTAAACGTTTTGTAATCCGTGTGAAATTAATTAAACGGATGTGGTAACTTGAGTTTTGGTTATTTTTTACCCATAAGTGTCTCCGACGACCCAAACATACGTTCGAGCCAACGTCCGGCCAATCTTCAAACTGTTCTTCGTGTTCTTCACAAAGAACCCAGAAAATTTCAGAAAACCGTTACAGTGGATGGAAAATTACGGCAACACAACAGGAAGACGCAGCAGAGGTACATAAACTCAAATCACACAAGATTAGGAAACAAAGAAGGACATAATCGAAGAATCAAGCGAATAACAGAACTGCGACCTCTTTTGGATTACACAACGACACAGTACGCGAACACCGAATCCAACCGGATCGATATCATCTGAATGCGACAAAGGAAACGTATTGGTACATATATATAAGAGATACTCGACGGATTGTCTCGACTGATCGAAAGAAAATTGAACGGAGAGGAAAAAGCGTGGACTGGAAAAACGACAGTTTTTGATCGCCTGAAATCTGGACTTTATTCAATGCCATTTGATTTTGTCAACGGGCTGGAAAAGAGAGAAACGCGGCCGGAAAAACGAATTCCCCTAAACTATCTCCAACAACATATAATACCAGCTGCTTTAACTAGTTTCCCCTATTTACCATGAATGTGCCCATTGCTATATCTGTCTACTTGAAAACTGATTTTTTGTTGTAACAATAAGCAAAGGCTTCCTACTTTTAATCGATCCTTTACATCCAAGAAAGATGAACTCCATCTGCAATTTATCCGACATTGCTCAACTGAGTTCAAATCCGTGACCACTCTCAAGTCTCAACTGGCATCCGTTGGGTTACTTGGTGGTTCATGTTAACTTCAATTTACGCTCAACAGTTACGTGGGTATTGGTTGTCATGAGAGTATTTACGGTTATAACGGAACAGCTGGTCTCATGAAAGGCGCTAATGATATTCATCCCGGGGATGAAATCCCGGGAGAATCCCGTGTGAGACATACTCAGCGGGTGGACCCGCTGATTTTTTTGTGGGACCCGCTGAGCCGAAATCTAAACGTACGCCAGCCGTTGGATTTTTCGGCGTGATTTTTCGGCGTGATTTTTCGGCGTACGTATAGAATTACCGCATGAAAGGTTTAACCTGAAGTAACCAAGCACCAAAAAAAAGGTAAATTTGTCGTCATCTTTTTTCTCCTTACTCCACAGATTTTTTATGATAAAACTCTACCGATACAAGGACACGTGTCACAACCTGAAACCGAAAATGAACGTACCGTTCACGTGTTGAGAAAGGACGCATTCCAATGTCACTCTCTCGATTTCAGAGAATCAAAGGAAATGAAAATCGGAGGAGGAAGAAGTAGAAAAAGAAGTTAAAAGATCTCCAAAAGTTCCTTTTAGCTTTGAAAAAGGAATTCACCTTTGTAGGGTTTTTTGCATTTTCTTTTTTCATGGATGCTTTGCTTTACTCATCACATCAACAACATGGAACAAGTAGTAAGATTCTACTTCTTCAGTCACCCAAATTTCACCATTCCATCACTTCATCAGCTGCAAGTTTTGGTTTGCTCTCAATGGGGTTAGTTTCTTCTGAAATCCTAAAATTTACGCACAATATTTTGAAAATGTGATTTTCTGAACTTGTTTTTGGTCTTGAAATGTACAGATTGAGATCAAGTAAATCTTTGTTTGGTGGTATCAAGAGAGACAAACTCAACAATAGTAGTAAGAAGGCATGAATCGTTCTCCCTTAATTATTATAGTTTTTTCTTCTTCATAATTGTGTATGTTTGACAATGTAATTATCTTCTTGGCATAGTTTAGGTTACTGACCGGATCAAACATAAGGTTACAAGCGTTTACGATCGTCGTTTTCAAGAAAGCGTAATCGAGGTATTTTCTTACTACCATTGTCTTTTAAATGATATTTTGTGGTTGTATGAGAAATATTGAGATAGTGAAAATGAGTGTGAGTTGTATTGTGTAATGATTGAAGATAGTGTGCAGACAAGTTGTTTGAACATAACTCTGGTTCAGAAGTGTAGCTTTTCATAACCAAGAGAAAGATTATGACGCTTGTTCAAAAACAAAAATCTTTAGGTAAGGAGAGAGAAAAGTTACAAACAAGAAGACTGTCGATTGAGCAATCTTAATGTTCACAAGGAAGGACAAGAAATGAGATGCTTTTCCTGTTCATAGGGTGACAAAGCCTAATAGTACAGGAACTGAAATGCATGCGTGGTAAATGAATTGAAATACATGCGTGGTGAATGAATTGAGATGCGTGTACATTGTATGAGAACTTAACCTCATTCTAAAAGAATTTTAATTAAAACCATTTTGATGAATTTGTCATCTTAGACTAGGTTATAGTGATTTTGAGTAGGGGAAAATTCTACCAAGTTTTGATATGTGGATGTCCCTTTTGTCATGATACTGGAAAATGTCAGCGGTACCAGGATATTATAACTATGAAGGGACTGAAGTTTTTTCTGTACTAGGGACATTTCTATGGTATCAGTTTGTTTTTACTCTAAGAAAAGCTTTTTTTATAGTGTGCTCCGGCGGTCACATTATCACTGAGATCGATCTGTCATGGTTTGTATCTGTAGGAAGAAGCTCCTCAAATGTCTGATATCAACCCGTCATTCAAAGTTTCTTCAGGTGAGGCATATCCTCTGGGGGCATTGGAAGTGGAAAAGGGAATCAACTTTTCCCTCTTCTCTAAACATGCATCTGCAGTCACTCTTTGCTTATCAGTTTTTGACAGGTAACTGCATCAATCTTCCTTGTTTTTACTCTTTGCTTTCCAGATTGTTAGTTCATACGAAAAATAAAATCCACGTTCTCCCCTTATCCTATGCTCCTAGTTAAGATGATTCTCTTAAAATAGCTTAACTTTTTTCATGAGTATTTGACCACTTCCTAGTGGTTCTTTCGCATATTTTCCGCTTCTTTTGAGTCTGTTTGATGGCGATTCATTGTACACATTCCCTAGTTTTTATATCTCCGGCCTCCATGGTACTTTGTTGTTGGTCCTTTTTTCAATTACATTAAATACCAGTATTATTATGATAATTTTTTTTTTCTACTATGGGAATTATCTCACAAGTATTTGTACTCTTAGGGGTAAGCTAGGTGAGCTAGATACTGGTCTGGTGGAGATAACCTTGGATCCTCGCCTCAACAAGACAGGAGACATATGGCACATATGCGTGGAGGTAGTTTTATTTTCTTAACTTTTATGGTTATTTTTTTTGGCCAGCATCCCTCATGTTAAGAACCTAACTTAATACGAAGGATCATTTTGCTAGCTATAGCATTTTGTTCTCTTTGTAGATAGTGCTGCTCCTCCAGTCAACATTTTATCAAATGCCTTTTTGTTTCTTAAATTCTTCAATGCACAAGTCTTTCAAACTACAGGCACAAAAAACATCTACGTGTATAACTCAGCGGCGATCACATCTTTCGATATAAATTATTTGAGGTGATTTCAGTAGTCTTTTAGGTGATTCCTTGCTTACCTCGATGGTCCGAAACAGAAATTATCTAAGAATTTCTGGATATGTGTAGTAATCGTTTGTGTTGGTTTCTATGAATTTTGGTTTCAATGATTTTGTGAATGGTGGGTCTATAGATATCCTTATATAGTATATGTTGCATTTAATAAACAGTCCAGTTTTGTCTAGGATGGTGATAACTAATCAATTAAAACTCATAGATTATGGATGTGTTTCTCGTCACCGTTTACTTACTTCTCTTAAACTTGATATCTCTTGTTCTAAAATTTATATTCTTCTGAAGGATCTACCTCAATCTGGAGTTCTTTATGGTTATCGCGTCGATGGACCACGCGAATGGCAGCAGGGGCACCGGTTTGACAGCAGTATTGTACTTGTAGATCCTTATGCAAAGCTAGTCGAGGGCCGCAGGGTGTTTGGAGATGTTAGCCATAAGTCGTCTAAATTTCTTGGAACATATGATTTTACAAGCCTACCTTTTGACTGGGGAAGCAACTACAAGCTGCCAAATATACCAGAGGTAAATCTAATAAATTGCTCAGACAGCTCTATTTCCTCTTAGTAATGGTTTTTCATGTTAGGCCAGACTTGAATTCAGAACGACTAGTAAAGAAGATCCACTATATATATAATACTTCTTTGTTTAGTTCCTCTTCAGTTAGTCATAGTCACCCATTAAGATCAATGTTCTTGGCTTCTCTCTCTCTCTCTCTCTGATTCAATGTATTGGCTTCTTGCTTCTGATTCAATTTCTTGCAGAAAGATCTTGTTATATACGAAATGAATGTCCGTGCATTTACTGCTGATGAATCAAGTGGTCTTGAGCCAAACATCTGTGGCAGTTACCTTGGTTTGATCGAGAAGGTAATGACTTCTTTCTTGAAGCTGAATGAAAGTTTTCTATAGTGTTGAAGACCGTTTCCAGTAAAATGTTAAGCTAATACAAGAAAATTACTTTGAAGTAAAACTTGTCTACCAAGCAAGGGAAGTTCCCTCGAAGGAAAGGGAAGTGATAGAATGGACTGACAGCTAACAATAAAAATTATAAGAAATTGACTTCCTTCCAGAATTTTAGTTACCGGGGATCGATGGTGACTCTTATCTAGGCCACACATTACATAGAGTAGAACTTCCAAATTGCAATTCCACTCCACTAGTTATATTATCTTTCCCGCACATATTATTCATTTGGTAGGTGCCAAATGTAGCTTCGGTAGCACTTTAGAGGTATCTTTGGATTATTTTATAAATCAACCTAAGGCCCAACAAGAAACCTCCCGTAGAATGTTCGCCAGTTTTTATGGTTTCACTCAAGAGATGATTGCTAAAACTATTTTACAATCATTATTACTGATGGTAACTCTGTTACTAGTAAACTTGCTTCTTTGAATCTTAATATTTCTTATAAGCTTGTACTGATTTTCCTAAAACATACGTCTAAATCGGCTTACCACTTGGACCGAAGCTTGTAACTCATTGTTAGGATAACCATATACAGAGATGGCTATTAATTCATTCAAGCCTCTGACAGTTCTTTTTTTTTTTTAGATTCCACATCTTCTTGATCTTGGAGTCAACGCGGTGGAATTGTTGCCTGTATTTGAGTTTGATGAGTTTGAGCTTCAGAGGCGTTCAAACCCAAGAGATCATATGGTAACTGTTCCCTTTTTTTTATTTTTTTGAGCAGAATATGCTTAACTATGGGAATATACTCTAAAATGCAAATCTCGGACCGCATACATACGCTTGTGGTCACACAAGAGCTTGACATGTTCTATTGTTCGCTTATCATTAGAATTGGGGTTTTATTGGTTCAAGTGTTTACTTTTGTGGATATATATTAGACCTTACTAGTGAAACTTGTGCAAATTTTCTTGGTATTTTAGATCAATACGTGGGGCTACTCTACTATAAACTTCTTTGCTCCCATGAGCCGCTATGCGAGTGCTGGTGGGGGACCTACTGCTGCTTCTCAGGAGTTTAAACAAATGGTGAAAGCTTTGCATGATGCTGGCATTGAGGTAGTTTTTTTTTGTTTTTTGGCTTTTAAGTGAATTCTAGGAAAACTACATCTGTCAACTGTAGTGCCCCCTAGTATCTCCCTGTAGACTGATCCAGTGGTCTTTCCCTATTACAGGTTATATTGGATGTTGTCTATAACCATACTAATGAAGCCGATGATACCTACCCTTATGCTACATCTTTTCGTGGAATAGACAATAAGGTAAATTATTTGTGCTCACTTCTTCAAAGTTCTTGCTCATTGATAATTTGACCAATTTGTTTGATGAGTATGACAGTTCGCCTGTATTTTTGGTATTTTCTTGTTATATGATTGGTAGTGATTTTCGACATCCCACTTGCATAAGTTGCTCTCTAAACTTGCAAGTGTCGAGTTGGTCAGGCTTTTGGTAGTTGTACCATGAGGTCTGGGGATCAAAGTTCTTGCTCATTGATAAGTCGACCAATTTGTTGATAATTATAACAGTTAGCCTGTATTTTCGATATTTTTCTCATTATATGATGGTAGTGATTTTCGACATCCCATTTACATCAGTTACTCCCTAAATATGCAAGTGTCGTCAGGCACTTGGTAGCCATGAGGTCCGGGGCTTTGTAGGTAGCAAACCTCTTCAGAAACCATTCTCTCAGTTTGCGAGGGTATGAGTTCCAACTGCCATATTGTATGTAATTGGCAACTGATGATGAGGTTCTTTGAGGTCCAGATACAGGCTGTATATTTATGGTTTGTATGTGTTGCATGATGGAAAATGTAACCTTTGTTTGTTTTCCACGTCTTGCAAGCAAATGAGATGTAAGATGATGAGCAAACTAGGACATATGGAAACCGTAATTCCAATTTTATTGCTCTGGCTGAAATCTCTACATAATGTATAAGTTTGAGATTTGCGGATCATTTGTGGCTTTCCTAACAGATGTTTGTTCTAATCAATTACAGGTTTATTACATGTTAGATGGAAATGGTCAACTGCTTAATTTCTCTGGATGTGGTAACTTCATCTTTCTCGAGCTAGTTGTTTTCGTTCACATTTTGTTACTTTTACAAGTCTTAGTCATTACCTACTTTTCTACGTCACTGGCTTTATTATTTTAAACATGAATTGCTTCTTGCTTACTGATATTTAAAACTTCTTGCTTAGAGATATTTCCGATCTTTGGTTTACTATTATACTGGGATGTGATATGATCACCATAATGATGCCATGCTTTATTATTTGGCACCAGGAAATACCTTAAACTGCAACCATCCTGTGGTTATGGATCTTGTACTTGATAGTCTGAGACACTGGTATGGACACTTTTTGATTTCATCTTCTCCTGTTGTTCGGATGTAGATTCATGAATGGCACACCGCATGTAGATTCATGAATGGTACACCGCGTTCTTCTCTTATCTCATTTTCTTTGTTCCTGTATATAAACAAAAGGGTCTCCGAGTATCACATCGATGGATTTCGTTTTGATCTTGCAAGTGTGCTTTGCCGAGATACTGATGGTTCTCCACTTAACGCTCCTCCTCTCATTAGGGTAACGACATTACCTTATGGTTGATCGTCTAGTTATTATTATCGAGTCAGGACAGTAATCCTCTAAATGTTAGTGGGAGTCAAACATGCACGTTTTTGACGATGTTGTAATTAAATAATTTTTTTCTGGAGCAGGCTATTGCCAAAGATGCCATTCTATCTAGGTGCAAAATTATTGCAGAGCCTTGGGATTGTGGTGGTCTCTATCTTGTTGGCAGCTTTCCTAATTGGGATAGGTATTCATATTCATTTATTGCTCGATTTTTATTGTTCCATCTTCCTTGCTGTAAAACATAAGATGTGCTTAATGATCAGAACTATAAGGAGTTCAGTTTTTGTAAATGATGGTAATCTCGTTTCTCATCGCGAAAATTGTGTTTCCTATGGAATTATCATCTTGTGTTGACCTTCTAGGTGGGCTGAATGGAATGGAAGATATCGAGATGATCTTCGAAGATTTATAAAGGTAACCACTCTTTGGAGAAACCTTCTTAATGATTAATAGGTTTGATTGTAGATTCTTGTTCTTAAGTTACAAGCATGGCAAAAATATAGTATTATTTCCGTATTGAACTGCAAGTATAACATGCATGTGGAGCAATACTGAAGTCGGATACAGTGATTTCACAGTCTTGTGAACCCAACAAAATGTATGATCGTATCTCTTACAAACATCTGGAATGACTGAGATCTCATGGTTGCTGTGCAGTTTTATAGCAATTTTATTTATTAAATACCCACGGGACGAACTTCAGATTAAAAGATATCAGATATGATAATTTGAATAAGTTATATCAACTTATCTTGTTTTTTCGAACAACCTTTTGGTATTGACCAGGTGATTTGTCTGTCTATAGGGTGACTCGGGAATGAAGGGGAGTTTTGCCACTCGGGTGTCTGGATCTGCTGATTTATACAGAGTAAGGGTTGTATAATGACAATAGCGTTCAGTACATCCAGTGACTATTTAAGTTTGAAATTAACAAGGATGAAGAGTGATTCTAAAAAAGCAATGTGGAGCACTTCCAGACGAGTTTCTATCAATCTAATTTCTTGATAAACATGACAAATCTTATCTTTCCATGGGGTTATGCACATCTCTTGAAACTCTGAGGTTATTCATTCCTTTTGGAACTATCTTCTCGGTGTTTTTGATGGTTTCTCATATTTTGTTGCATACAATAACTATTAGTACATATTTTGTTCTTTATCTTTCGTCAACGTGTTTGTTTCACTCTGTATCAAGGTAACATTGTTAATTTTTTTTGTTTGTTATATCAGTTCCTTGATATGGTGTTTGATTAGTAAATTTTGATTACACAGGTAAACAAGCGCAAACCTTACCATGGTATTAATTTCATCATTGCACACGATGGTTTCACTCTATATGATCTTGTATCTTACAATAACAAGGTATCATTCTATTTCCGAACAAGTTCCTATGTTTTTTTTTTCCTTGTGTTCTATGCTATTAAGAGATATCTCTTCTTTTTCTTCGGTTTGGTAGCACAATGATGCTAATGGAGAAGGTGGGAATGATGGATGCAATGATAATTTTAGTTGGAATAGTGGATATGAAGGTAATGTGTGTAGCTCATACTTCTTAACAGATAGTTACAATTAACTAACTCTGGTAATACTACATTATGTGATAGTGGCACCATTCTCTTTCATTTCTTCGGTTTGGTAGCACAATGATGCATCTTTTATCTACTTTCTTTTTGCTAAGAGGTTATTAGTTTATTTGCAAATTGAACAGGAGAAACTGATGATGTAAACATTAAAGCTCTGCGGTCCCGACAAATGAAAAACTTCCATTTGGCTTTAATGATCTCACAGGTAATCTATCCGATAATCATTTTGGCCTATACTCTCTAGCATGTTTAGTTGATTTTCCAGATACGATCTCAACCAAATCATGTGTACTATATTGTGGATTCTGAATTTACTTGCCTTGTTACAAGTTTTTGCATGCATCTTGTCTACCTGGATCATGTCGATTTAGTATGGCATCTTATTCTACCGAATCTACCCTGTCTAAATATGAATTCTCGCTATGCATCCCAGTTTTTTTATTCTTGGGGTGGGTTGAGTTCAGTTACATATTCACTAGTTTCAAACTGACTTCTGGTTCGTAATCAATCTCATAACCACTAACAGTTGACTTGATTTATGTGCAAAATTCCATGTACACAGGGGACTCCAATGATGCTAATGGGAGATGAATATGGCCATACACGGCAGGGCAATAACAACAGTTATGGACATGATAATGCAATGAATAATTTTCAGTGGCATCAGGTTAGTAAGGATATCTGATCGTCCTCTTTGACTGATCTTGAGATAAGACTTACGAATGGAGGATCATTTGTGAACAGCTTGATGCCAGGAAAAAGAATCACTTTAGGTTCTTTGCAGAGTCAATAAAGTTTCGCCGAAAACATTCTGTATTGGGACGAGACCAATTTCTTGAGAAGGTAATTTCATTGGTTTACGTTTTAATTCAACATTAATCTCTTACAGCTTCATCATTTCTTTTATTTGTTAAAATGAGTATGTATTACTAGTGTAAACGTAGTTTCCGTGTGTTACTAAATTTAATATCCAATTCACGCAGAATGATGTTACCTGGCATGAGGATAACTGGGACAACCATGAGAGCAAGTTCCTTGCATTTACGTAAGAAATAATAGCCTTCTACTTAATTTTTACGCTGAATCGGTAAATGACCACTAAAAGAAGAATCACTGTGAGATATAGAATTTGGTATTTTGCACCAAAAGTTTTGTCCAAACTTGAATTACACCTTTAAACAAAATATCCTTATATCATGCAAATTTTATTTCTCTGTTCAGTTTTGTTTGTGTCCTTTGCTAGTTCCGGACGCTTAACTTCTAATAATTTGTAAGCTCTTTGTTTGACATTATTGTGGGTGTTTTCCTTATCCAAATTATCTTTTGGGATCAGTATAGTCCAATCACTCTCAGGCATGGTAGTCGACTATCTAAGGTTAAAGAGAAAAATGATATGAAGTAAGTTTTAGTGCTTTGGAAGCTTCTAATTAGTGAAACATGGATTCTGCAGGATCCATGAAAGTGATCACGGGGCTGATATTTACGTAGCATTTAATGCACATGACTATTTTGTTAAAGCTCTTGTACCTTCACCTCCTTCTGGAAGGCGATGGCTCAGAGTGGTATTCTTTCTGCATCAGTATTTCTCTCTCGTCTTTGTTGATTGTTTCGGTACTGAACTGACGAGCTATATTCTGTTGCTAAATGGCAGGTGGACACTAATCTTGAATCTCCGGATGACTTTGTTCCCCAAGGAATTCTATTCACTGGAGACACTTACAATGTTGCACCCTATTCTTCAATTCTTTTTGAAGCCAAACCATGAATCTAAGTTACCAGGAAGCAAGTTAGTGGATGTCTGTTTGAGATTCATGTCAAACTAATGCTGGTAGAATCAATACTATAGTTAAACATGTGTAACATTAGAATTTTAACGTAGTACTAGACGACTAATTAAGTGTAACCCTCGTACTAATCTTTAGTTTTTTTTAGTGCTTGGATTTTCCCTTTTCTAGTCATCTCAGAAAGCAAAGGTGTTATGGTATCATCTGACGATGACTTTACCACTAAACTACAGTGGCTTCGGCTGATATCTCATTGATTTTTGTTGTTCTAAGGTCTTGTATGTTTTCCCATGGTGTTTTCTTGCTATAGGCCTGTTAATGCGGCTTCACTGTGATTTTATCATGGTTTGCCGGATTGGCAGTGATCAGAGCAGTCAATGCTGATCCAATCCAAGCTCACTATATTATTCGACATGTTTTGGTTGTGGGTCGACCAATCATGTCTTGGATCAGATGATCTGCATCTATCCCATAACAGAATGTTTACATTGGTCATTTCTCATTAACCCCCTTGAGTAAGACAATGTGGTGGGCGGCCTTATTGCAGATTTGAAATGATCCAGAGGCGTATTTTCTGATCGGTTCCCTTTGCTGATTAGGTAGTTATCTAAAACATTAAGAGTAGAATTTCTGTCATATGAAAAGTTGGTTGCAATTTCTATACAAAAACTAAAACACCAAATCTTTATTCATTACCAACATATTGTAGATTTGCAACATAACTCTTAAACATAAATTTCTAAGTTTTTAGCACCAGAACATAATATGGCGAAAGGACATTCGCCGTTGATAGATTTGTATCCTGACCTTACAAAAACAAAGAGAACCATATTGAGATCAATTACTCTTCCTTGTGAAGTTCAAAACCATTTGTATTTCCTTTTCCCGCCGCGAAGTTGTTTGAATACCCATTAGGGAATGGAAACTTAACATCCATCGATGTTGGCCTAGGATTTATCCAAAAATCTGGTTGAAAAACTTCATCCGTTGCACAAGCACGAATAACAGGTTGGCCGGATGGTGAAGTTATCAATCTTAAGTGAGTGTTGTTCAGGGACCTCCTTGGTACTACAGGATGGGCGACTGCTGGTGCTACCGTTTCCGTGACTTTTCTCTTTCCATTAACCTTACCACCAGCGTAGTGACGCCGACTGTGCCCAGCCAGTGCTTGGCTGCAAGCAAATGTCCTACGGCAACTTGAACAACGGTATACTCGAGATCCACTAGTTCGGTCATTGATGCTTCGAACTGCAGAGTTGTAAATACGCGCTTCCTGAATGGGAGCTGGAGTGGGCTCATTTGCTTCAAACTTAATATGATCAGAATCAGAAGAATTTTCCCCTGCCATTACAAAAGTTACTAAGTAGAGAGACAAAACAAAGATAAACATTTAACTATAGAGACTAAGGGGTTATGCTTGTTTGTGAGAAAGAAAATATAACTCTGTGGGATACTTACTAGTAGTGTGTTTATATAGAGGGGAGAAGGGAATGGGAGAGGCTATGATCCAACAAAATGAGATCTTGGCTTTTAATGAAACTTTAATACTATGTAAAATTAGTGAGTTTTAATCAAGTCTGATTCAAGCAATGGCAAATTTGAATAAATGTTGCCTGTTCCTTTATCTCGAGCCAGCCACGTGGATACGAGACGATTGGTTAAACCCCTGTGCAGTGACGTGATCGCTTCTTTGTGTGGATCATGGTTACATTACCTAAGTCGTCGTCTAGGAGCATCTCCAATTGTTCTTCATTAAATCTGTTGTCCGACTTCAATGCGGATTCTTTCTATCAATGCTGGGGTGTGGGAGAAATTACCCAGCCAGAAGCTTTCAACTTTCCATGTAGAGGGATGCACTTAAGCTAACATTAGAATCATAGAGATTCATCTATCTATGCATATGCTGTAAAAGTACACGGCAGTTACGCTTATTGCGGTAAATGTATATGGCAAGTATGTTTTCCACATTCAAATAGTGCAATGTTATCTATATGGTACCTTCCACTGCGATTTAAACAATGCTTGATGTCTCCCAACCATCTCTGCATTGTCTACAGACAACCACAAAAAAAAAATATGTGAGCCATCCAAATATAGCCTTGCCTTGCCTCTTCGTCTGGCTTGTGCAATTTGTAAGCTTAAGGTTCATACTTGACAGTTGACACTTAGAAGAAATTGCTTAACAAGTTAAAACCATGATATATCGTCAGAGAACTTGTGTCAAGCATGATCAGTATTACAAGAAAGAAGCTACGGAAGCTGGCCGCTGGCATTACAGACGCCAAGGAAGCGTCTTTAAACTGGAAGAAAAAAATATGGTGCTGCCCAGGCTCGAACTGGGGACCTTCAGTGTGTAAGACTGACGTGATAACCGACTACACCACAGCACCACTGTATTATAGTTATACGTTCACTACTTTAAATATTAATAAAATTAATAAAATTTTGTTTAGGCCAGGTAAACCTCATCCAACCCGCGAATCCAATCTGACCCTACCTACCCGGCTTTTTGCACCTGGACACTAGGCACGTGAATAGCTGAGGTGCACTAGGTTGTATATATAAAAGTGTAACGAATCTGTATAGGCTTAAAAAAATGAGGAAATTGAATAAGAACCCTTGATTTGTGGGCCTTCACAATTAACCTTATAAGGGGTAAAAATGGAGTCCATTTAAAAAACATATTTTCATAATACCATAAATATCCTTTTATATTGCTTTAGTCGTCGGCTCATCATTTTAGATCTAGATTTTTCGGCCAGAGCTAAACTATTTGTTCTCAGCTGAAAACGAAAGCGGTGGTGGTTGTGGTACGTAGTAGCGGTGGAAAACGGTAGCGGTGGTTGTACTGGTGGAAAATGACGGCGGTACTAAGCCCAGCAACAAACTTAAATCTAGTACTAAGCCCTTGGCCCTTTGCCAAATGGAGGGTAGATATCGTCGGTCCATTCATTCCAGGAACAGGGCAAAGAAGGTACATTATCGTGGCAACTGATTATTTCTCAAAGTGGATCGAGGCAAAAGCTCTAAAAAGACACAGGCCGAGAGGTGTTCACCTTCTTCTGGGAAAACATATTTTGTCGATTTGGGGTCCCTGCTGAGATAGTTTCGGATAATGCTCAAGAATTCCTAAGTGTTGATGTCAGAGAATTGCTAAACCAGTACAACGTAAGACTAGGAACTTCGACACCAATATACCCACAAAGCAACGGCCAGGCCGAGGCAAACAATAAAACAATAGGGGATAACTTGAAAAAACGAGTATTACCCCACAAAAAACAGTGGTGTGAACACTTGCACAACGTACTATGGGCATTTCCCGAAGGCGTGCAACAGGAATGACTCCATTTCACCTAACATACGGGATTGAGGCAGTACTGCCTACGGAAATAAAAATCGTGGGAGCAAAACCTCACAGCAGACTTAATATATGCAAAGCTATACGATCTCGAAGAAGCTAGAGAAGAAGCTCGGCAGCACATCATCAACTACCAGCAGGAGCTAGCCCGAGGGTACAACAAAAAATTCATTGAAAGAGAATTCCAGCCTGGCGAGATGGTATTGCGAGAGATCCCACCTTACCAAAAGGGAAATGCAGGAAAGCTAGAACAATCTGGGAAGGACCGTTCAAAGTAAAGCAAGTAGCGGGAAAGGGTGCATACAAACTAATTGACGAAAAAGACGGAACATGGCCCGTCAATGCATGGAATGCGAAGTATATAAGGAAATACTACACATAAAATGTTCATGTATCCTTGAGTAAAGAATTATTATCAAACCTCTTACAACTGTGTCTCGAATCAAACTCCAAATCCTGCTAAGACAGGCAAAAGTCCTACTCGAATAAGCACATCTCAAAGGCCTTCACGCCATAAAAAAAACGAACTGTCCACGACGCCATATCTCCCCTAGTGCCTCGACGCAATGAAATTAAAAGGCCTTAACGCCAAGGCCCAGACGCCAATAACATAAAAAGACCTCGAATAGAAGGCGCATAGCTGATGTTCATATAAGCCGTAAGGGCCCTATGAGCTATATGACACAGTCCTCTACCCACAAGACACCTCGTTAGCAGTGGGTACTTTGCATTCCGGCTACATAAGCTAATGACGCATTTGAACCCACTACCACACGACCATGAGGACCTCTCTTTCTGAGGCGTCGAGGGGACGATAAATGGGATTAACATCTACCTCTAAAGGTGGGAGGAACCCCGAGGCAGTTAACTCGCTTGCATTCGTGGGGATAGCAGGCGAGTCACGTAGCCGAGGGACCTCCTCTAAAAAATCAAAACATAGCCTCGAGGAGGGGATGCCAAGAAACAGAGGGGTCGAATTCTAGGCCGCGATAGGAGAATAGTACCATGTCTAAGCTCCAGCCTTGACCGACACTCCCCCACAGTGCTACTTTCTTATCGAAACAAAGCTACCCACCATAAGTTTCCTACTTTACTTAGGCTAAACGGGCTATCAGGACACCACAACGTCCTCTCGGAAGATACTCAAATATCTTCGATACCCATCTAACATACTGAGGCAAAAAGGGTACCTGTGTTCTCGATAGCCAGTGTTTGCTTGAAACCAGCGTGAGTAGCTCAAAGCCTTTGGGAAGGGTGATCCGTAAGCCCCCACTAGCTTGGTTTACTATCTCCTACATCGAAGTAAGCCCCGGAGTTGCACCTCGAGTAACCATAGGAGCCTAGAATGTCGCAAGGACAACTTCGTGTCTAATCGCGAGTTGCTCGATAAACAGTTTATACTAAAGAAAAATTTGCAAACACAACAGCTTCATTACGCAAAAAGGAAACAAGAAACAATAATACATAATTTACAGGAAACGCAACAACTAGAATTGCAAGCCACATGCAATACAGACACAACAAAGAGATGAAAGGCACAAAAAGATAGCAGAAGGGATGTAACATCTTCTACATAGTATCTTCAACAACCTCCTTAACATCGGCATCATCAACCTTGCGAACATCCTCGGGGTCACTCATTAGAACTGGATTAACAGGTTCGCCACCATCCTTAACATCGGAATTAATAACTTCGGGAATACCATCGATACTAGTCTTAACAGCTCGACCATCAGCTTCGACAACCCCTCCAGCATCATTACCGGAAGTTTCGACAGAATCCTTTAAGGATTCCTTAGTCGACTCTTTGGTACCAATATTTTCACCATGGTCCCCTTCTTTCTTCTCGATCACACAGAGAAAACTCCATCACACCATCATTACCAGAAATCACCTCATCAAGCTGAAAAGCAGTCAATTTGTCAGGTTCTAAACAGAGGCAGGTATTCATACCCATTGCATAACTAAGGCATGATGTGTTTATCACCTGACCACTCGCCCCCTTTCCAGCATCGGTCGGTTTCGACGGTCTCTTCCTTTTCTTCAGATCAGCAACCTGCCCCTGACCTTGTAGTTTTTTCTGTCTCTCCTGCTCCTCTTTCTTAAAAAACAAATCTTATCATACGTCTAAATGAGAGGATAAATTATCGATAGAAACGTCTAAAGAGGAAGCAGTCTTATTATTATACCTCCGCTTTATAAGCAGTGATCCTTTCCTGGATTTCTTTCGCTCCTCTTCGGAGAAGTGTATATTGAAGAACTCGACAACAGAGAGATTATGTTTATCTTCAAAACCCGTTCGTTTAGTCTTACCCTCCTCGTCAACATAGCCAAAGAGAATTGGACCCTCGATGAGCATAGGCTTCGAGAACCACACCTCGTCGCTGGAATGACGAAGAAGAGATTTCGAGTTAGAACCAGAAGGGTCCACATCGCCCAGAAAATGCTTAGAGTTGGGCACCTTGCTAAGGCTCACACTCCAAGGAGCTACTTTTTTGATCAAATTCTTCTCCACTCTGTAGTGTTTGAAAAAAAATTGAGCAGTCCAGAAGCTCGGAGGATGATCTGGATCTTCGGGAAGCTTCTCATAATAAAACGACTTGCCCTCCGAACGAGCCACCCACTGACGAATAACTCGAATGGAATTTCCATTCAACTACATTACGCCGCAAGGAGGATAAATCCGGGAATAAATCTCATAGAATAGAGGATTTGCAGGATTATACAAAGGAATAGGAAGTCCGGCGCCGAGCTGCTCATCGGAAACAATAATCTTCCGTGCATTACAGTTATTGGCAGAATTAAGCTCAGGGGACAAGTTAACTCCTTTACCAAGGATTTTACAGGGGGAAAGATCTATTTTTAAGCCATAAATTCCGGCCCTTTCTTCCCAACTGAGATACTGGGGATCAACCATCTTCCGGGAAAAGGTACCTCCGGCAGGAACATTCTTCTTGGGAGCCTGGTCACAACAAAAGAAGTCGGAAAGAAGACAAGGCAGCATGAATCAAAAGAAATGAGAGAACAGCATAAGAAAATCAACAAGCTTACCATGATTAAGAAACAAACAACGAAAAGGCACGACGGAGAAAGGCTTCAGAAACTGGAGAACTCAGAAGGCGGCGAGAAGTTTTATAAAAAAAAAAAGGAAAAAAGAGAGGGCGAATGGGTTTAAATAAGAAAGGCAGGAAACCGACGTAGCAGGTAAAGGGTAGTACATGCGATGGTTTCAAAAAACCATTAAAGCAACGTGTGTCAGTTGGGAAACTTAATACTAGACACGTGTCGAGGAAGGTGGAGCACCAGAAGTTTTCTTCTCCGAACCTCGTCGATCTTCGAACAAGAAAAGAGGAAAACTGTGGAGGATAAAGTACCTTCGGGACACGTGTCAAGATCAGAAGTGCTAAGCCCATCAGAAAGATATCGAAGTCCTACAGCAATATGAGAGCTCGAAGAGAAAGATTCGCACGGATAGTCCGAAGACAAGGATACGAGGCTCCGAGGCCATCTTTGGAGAGAACTTACCGAAGGCACCACCTTACTCTACAAACTCTGACATCTCCACGATTGAGTAGTTTGTCTTATTAGCTGTAAACCACTTCAGACTCTGCCTATATAAGGCGAGCTCGAAATTCATTGTAGGGGTTGGATTCTTGGTGTAACCTAAGTCGTAAGAATGATATTAGGTTAGTTTCTTCTCAAAACTTCTAGGTATCATATCCATGTACTGATCAGAATGAAATTTATTTACAAGTTATTTAATCATTGTTTCTTGTGTTTGATAGCTTCAGTACTGTTCTTATTCTCTTCGTGTTAATATATGAAACGCATATAACCATAGTTGGGCTAAGAGATCTGATGGCTGTCGAGTATAAAGTGCTTATGCAAAATTTGTACTCGCACATGGATATCTAGGATAAGTTAATTACAATATCTCAAAGATTTATTGTCAATCTATTAACTTTGAAAGTGTATTTATTTGGGATGATTTTCATTCATTAAGATATTAAAATGAAATCGATATTCCTGTCATTTCCCAGTTTGAAGAATATACTACCCTTATCAATTAAGGGTGGTACTAGTTGTATCTCAAATATTAAAGGTTAGAATTAATGTGTCGGATTTCATTTCCTTTCATACAAACCAACACATGTTGTAATGGAAAATATATTTCGATATGCCAAGGGTTGTCGGATTTCATTTCCTTTCATTTCCTTGGTCGAACACTACAATATGAGAGCATTTCCTCATTCAAACTGTGTCCCTCTATCAACTATGTTGTTAGAACGTCAACCTTCACCAATTCTGGGAGTTCTTATTCTCGCTGTCTTGAGTTGATACATTGAGGCTTCTTAGGGGACCAAAAAGCCTAGAAGTATATATCACTGATATATACTCTCTTTTAGAGTTTCTTCGTAGACCGATCTTGTTTATTCTAAGGTCATTATCTTATGATATAAGGCCACTCAAGACTGTATTGAAGAACTGTGCTTGATTATCTATCGACCTGGATTTGTAAGTGAACGTTGTTTCATGTGCCAACCTGATAGACTTAATCAAGTGGAATCGAGTTTGTTATTTGGATATGATTTGTTTCAAAAGTACTTTGATTATCAAAGCCAAATATGTTATCCATTGAATTTATTGTATTTGGGGCTAACAAGGAGTTTTACGATTAATATCGTAGACGTAATAACCTTGTTGTTATTATCAAGGAGTTTATTTCATTAAACGGAAGAACCTTGATTTCGTAACGAATCATTTTATAATATTGTTGATATCGGGTTATAGACCAAAGTATTGATCATACAGTTTTTCCTTGTTGTATTGACTGAAAGGTCTCAGAAGGAATATAGTCGTACTATTAGAAGTCAGATAGCGATAGTCTTCACGACAGAATGGGGAGGAACTCTTAGAAGATAGTAAAGAACATCTATTATTACAAGTGCGTTATCGCTTCGTGATTAGAGGCGCAGGGATACTGACGGGAAGAACTGTGATTGTCGTGTTTGCATCGTATTGTCTCAGCCATCAGAAACGAAGTGTGATAGTAGGCGTGTATGGTAAATTAAATTCTTAAGAGTATTTATATTGGCCAAGACGAAGTCCCGAGAATTTTTATACGAGTTTTTCATTTATTCGTTAACAAAATCTTATGTGTGTGTGATTTATTTTATTCCGCAATTATATTTGTTTCATTTATAATTAAGTTGTGTGTGTATTAATAATCCTTCGTATTCTTGCATTAATTCCTTTGCGATGAGTTGATCAGCTCGAAAGAGCCCTTTAGTAAATCAACCAAAAATAGATTCGGCGTCGTCATTCAAAAATTGTTACGCAATAATAGGAAAAACAAAGGAAAATGCATGGAGGTAGGTTTGCCCCAAACATTTGAACCGTGTGCACCATTTTGCTTCATTTGAACAACTAAAACCGTAGGTTTCTCTTGACCATGATTTGTATCGTTATAATTTATTATTATATTTTGGGATATTTAGACTTTGGGTCCCAATTTTATGACCAGAGTTGCGTTTGGGTCCTAGAAAGTTTCAAATTAGAGTTTGGGTCCCAAGACCAAAATTGACCGTGTTGACAGTTCAAGAATCTAGTTAATTGAATAAATGACCAACAAAATATTAAAGTTTGATTTATTTACTAACTATGCCATTATTCTTCTGTTAGACACCTGGAACCGTCGGAATACTCCTTGAATCAAACGGTTGACATAAAAAAAACCTAAAGTTATACTACTTCTTCTAAGACGAACATATCGGATAAACCAGACCTTTTAGCTAGATTGCTGCCATTGTGAACTTGCCATTGAATCAGCTGCTCTTGGACTGAATCTTTCGGTGACCAATTGAGACTTGATTTAGAGATGAAGTATGACTATATAAGGGTGGAGAAGCTGCACTGCAGGAAAATATGTTTCACTGATTCCTCATCTGAGTTGCAGATGCAGCAATTTACTTCATTAATTTTACATTTCCTCTTGATCAAATTGTCCACTGTGGGAATTGCATTCTGCAGCACAAACCAGAAGAGCTGCACTTTATAGGGAACATTCTTCTTCCATATGTGCTTGAAGTCAGCTGCAGCAGTCATAATGTTCCTAACTCCTTCATTTTTCATCTGCCAAGAGTAACCTTCTTTAACTGAATATGTAGTGTTGTTGCCAGTGATGCTGCAAATAGAACCATGCTCCTCATTCAGTTGAGGTACATCACCCAGGAGCACAAGCAGGTTGGATAATTTATCCATAGCTTCAGAAGTGGGTTGTGCTTTAATTTGAATGGTCCATCTGCCATCTCTGATCAAATCTGCAACTTTAGCTTCTTTATCAGCTGCAGCTTTAAAGGCTCTTTTGTGGGTCAGGCAGAATGGAGTTTGGCCCATTCATTTGTCTTTCCAGAACCTTATATCCTTTCCACTGGCTATGCAAGAAGTATACATCATTTGAAAGAGAGTTCTTTCATTTTGGATGCCTCTCCAAAATCCTCTGCCATAAACTTCAGTATATTCCTTATGCCACAAATCATCCATTTCTGAGTTGGTTATATGTTGTATCACCTTCCTCCATAGTGCTTGCTTCTCCAAGTTGTATCTTCAACTCCACTTGGCCAACATTGCTTTGTTGGTTTTCCTTAGACAGCTTAGTCCCACCCCACCTTGAGCGTTAGGTTACACATCCTTTCCCATGCAACCCAACATATCTTTTTCCTTTCATTAGTTCTTTCCCATAAGAAGTTTCTCATGATGCTTACAAGCTTCTTTTCTATCTCATGAGGCAAAGGCAGTAGAGACATGAAATATACAGGTAAACTCATTAGGGCACTGCTAATAAGCACAATTCTAACAGCTCTGGATAAGAATCTAGCTTTCCACTTAGCTAATTTCTTTTTGGATTTCTCAACAACACTATCCCAAATTGTTGTCTGTTTTGTTGTACTCCCAAGAGGCATGCCAAGATATTTGAAGGGAAGGGTTTCAATCTTGCAGTTAAGAATCCTTGCTAAGTCTTGAATCTTTTCTTCAGCTCCAATGCTAATTATTGAGCTCTTGTCCAGATTAACTTTCAGACCAGTCATGGCTTCATAGATCTGCAGAATTATCACCAAACCTTCTACCACCTCCTCCTTTGCATCTAGAAATAGTATGGTGTCATCTACAAATTGCAGATGAGAAACATGTATGACTGAGTTGATAATGAACCCTGAAACCATGTTGATAGCTTCAGCTCTCTTCAATAGTTTAGTGAGCACCTCAGCTACAAGAATAAATAAGAATGGAGAAAGGGAGTCTCCTTGCCTCAGATCTTTGTGGTGTTTAAACTTTTCAGTGGCACTGCCATTCACTAGAATTGAAGATTGAGCTGAGGAGAGACACCAGTATATCCATTTTCTCCACTTCAGACCAAAGCCAGCTGCTGCAAGAAGGTAGTCCACACAATACCAATTCACACTATCAAAGGCTTTCTCAATGTCCAACTTAAAGAGAATTCCTGGTACTTAAGATCTTATTCTAGCATCAAGCAACTCTCCTGCAATCAATATCCCATCCTAAATTTGCTTACCTTTGACAAAAGCCCCTTGGTGCTCAGACATGAGCTTTGGATCACTGTCTCCAGTCTTGCTGCTAACAATTTTGATATGATCTTGTATAAGCTTCCCACCAAGCTTATGGGTCTGAAGTGTTGAATAATGGTGGATTCTCTCTCTTTGGGATGAGTGTAATAAAGGAGTAGCTGACTCTCCAGTTTAGTTTCTCCTCCTCATAGAATTCAGCAATGAAAACCATTAGATCTTCTTTTATAATGTGTCAAGCAACTTGAAAGAACTCTAATGGATACCCATTTGTCCCAGGAGATTTCCTCTTACCACAACTTTTGATGGTTGCCCAAACTTCCTCTTCAGAGATTGGTCTCTCTAACTATTCTTTTTCCTCAGGAGTTATTTTGGAAAAAACTCAGAATCAAGTTGTGGTCTACCACTGTTGTAGGTTTCAGTTTCTTAATTGGTTCTCTTAATTATCAATCTTATCAACTCCATTGAGTCCCCAAGCATTCCAAGTAAGGATTTTAACATGCATTAGAACTGCTTGCACCCCCAATAGTCATGATTCTTTGCCCATTACTCCTTGCATTCTCCTCAGCCATTCGAACTGCCAATAGGTTTGCAAACAATGATATTACCCACATAGAATTTATGGGCCCGTCCCTGCCAAATGTCACAGTGTCAACGAAGCAACAAGTATTTTTACCCCTACGGGTTAAAGGCACAAGCCCAAAGGTCACAGATTTAAACGAAGCACATACTTTCCATTTGCATCAAGTTTGAATTTCCCCATCAATGGGGTACTACGAAGGCGTTGGATCGTTAATCCCATCTCCCAAGCACCCACATGCCCATAATTGAGATTTCAGAGTTAAATTACTGAAATGCAATACCTATGAGGA
>JAJJMA010141004.1:0-11144 GCA_023529015.1 Papaver nudicaule
ACTAGGGAGTGACCCGTGCCTTTCGGCACGGGCTATTTCACACTGGACCACGTCTTGGATATTGACACCACACTTCATGATCCAGGCCATACATTTTACATATTTTTGCTAATGAAATGGATCGGACCCATCGCGGTTTAATAGAAAACAAAGTTAGTGGCCCACATTTTGCGAACATAAATCGGATTATGATCAATGTTATGTTTTTACTTTATTTGACTTTATTTGGCAAACCTAGAAGTTCGTCCCCTTTCTTCCAAAACCCTAAATTCCAGTATATCCTGATAAACAATAAAATATCGCCCTCCAAGAGAATTCATTCTTGGAGTAGGTACACAGTGTTCGAACCACGTTAATATGTTTCCTTATTTCGTGTTTCTGCATGTTTTACATCATCACTGGCAATATTCGTGTTTAAGGCGAGAATTTGTCTTCCGGTAAAAGCATGTTACTTTCAAATTAGCCGATCATGGGTTTCTTGGGGGATGGAATTGTAACATTCTCTTCTTGTCTAAATCATTTGTGTTTCACCAATGTTTAGCCATATGTCTCATGTTCAGGGTCAGCACACCTATGCCGTGAGGTCCGGAAAATGTTATTTTCCATTAATGATACATGGGTAGCCTTGTATAACCTCACAGTTGTGAAAATACTAAATCCGAACTACGCTATTTTTGCAGAGGTGGTGAACGAAGTGTCCAAATGCAATTCGAAAGCGAAAGGATAATCGTATTACTTTCAATTTATAAATGGTAAAATAAAAATGTTTTGCAGGTCTGTGTACACGGGTTCAACTTCCATCCGATCGCAAGGAAAAATTAATTGCACATATTCACCTTAAGGTTAACTGCTTCAGTACCGCAATGTAATTTAGGGATGTTGTTGATTCATATCATTTGGCCTACGATTTTATGATTCCAATTTTATGGCAAGTTGGACTACTGAACGGGTAATGTGGAAAGGGTCAGAGGTTACTGTTGAACATATTTCCATGCATTTGATTCGAAACTGCTTCATAACCCAGGCCAAGAGAGTAAGGGACTATACTAAATAAAATATACACAGTAAACACACAAAACCAACTGTATGAGTAACTAAACAAATAATGCCACACTCCAGGAAAATAAACCACCAACAGCTGAAACCAAGATTTTAGTCGCTCTTCAGTGCGAATACATGATAACTAAACAAAGTAAACCTAAAACGCAAAGATAAAAAACAACTAAATTCTCAGTTTCATCCGGTTGGACCATTTCATCAAAATCTTCTTCGCCGGATGTTCTCAGCGTCCGAATTTCCCACAACTTTTTGAAATCCATAACATGATTCGGCTGATGTGAGAATCCGTATATCACTGCGTCTTTTGCATTTATCCTGGGAACTTGTGCACTATTGAAATTCAAAAAGATTTTTGTTTCAAGACAAACAAAACAATAAAATGTTCAACTTAAATCATGGAAGATCAGGTAGGCTAGTTTGCATGTGACACACCTATGAGCTCAGATGCGGTGTGCCGGACCAATTTCTGGACCTTACTATCCAAATCTACGAAGACTGCGGAGCCAATGTTGTCTTCCAATTAAAAGCGAAGCAGGAACCTGCGAGGCAAAAAGGACTGTGTGGCCTGGTAAATACAATTATGGATGGATAGTTTTCAACAAACTCGGATAAGGAAATTTACAGTACACGGAAAATACCTTGCCATGGGCATATCCGCATAGGTTTCACATACACTACATCAAAGGTCATTATCCTTACCAAGAAAATTCTTGCTTCACCGAGGGCGAGCACGATAGTGCCAGAAATTTTCCATGAGCACGTTAATAGCTGTGGCATTACACATGATGACGTTTGTGGCCTGCGTATACCGGGTTAGAGATTAATAGGGAAATTCGGATGTTTGTCAGCGAAAATTTGAGTACAGCTAGAGGAGATATGCTGCAAATTAAACTAACCCAGTAGGATGGATCCCATTGGCCGCGAGCACCTGGGTGATCGTTTTTGTAGTCTCTGTACCAAAAGTTTGTATAGGAGATTCACCTTTTTTAATTGGCACTGTAATATGTGTTGGTGGTCTTGCATTTTGGCACCTGCAAACAATTTAAACATTACAGAGGAGGAGAATACAATCTGTGGAACGAAAGTCAAGTCCTGCAACACAGATCAGAACTAATTCAAGAAAAAATTTTAAAAAAATAATGAAGGAGTTTTGAAGGCACTGGGCAGCAAGAACATTCCTAGTGATACCACATTTATGAACATATGTGCGAGTATGCCTGAAAATGTAAATATATAAATTTTAAGTAAATGAAACACACACATACATACATATATATCGTAAGTGATAGTTTGGTTCTACACAGATTTAACACATAAGAACACGGGGGTAGATTGCGTTAACATGTTAATCAACACCACATGCAGTATCTTAGATTCAGAGTAATATTATCGTTCACTACCAAAAACCAATCTTATTAGCAGCAGAACCAAAAGGGCAATCTTAATGTGGACCCTTTAACACAGGAATTCAAAGTTTTCTTATAAATGAACATTAAGAAATTGAAGTCGAGGTAAGATGACAAACAGAACATTAAGAAATTGAAGTCGAGGTAAGATGACAAACACAACGATGGTAATTACCAAGAATGAATACCGGTAATTCCTAATTGTAGGTTCACACATTTGGCACGGCTGGACACCGGGCCTCTGAAGCACCTGGACGTTGGTGATGGTATTTAAGAAACCCACCACATCTGCAATGAAAAGGTTGCAACACATATATTCTAAAGCTTCGATTCTAGGTCTTCCAACTCGAGTGAAAGAGAACTTGTAGGGTATAATGGACAAAGAATAAGCATCCAAATCATAGACAGCGGTGTTCCACCTAAAGCATGCCCTTTTTTAGATATATGAAGGCCGAAACTTGGATTTTGCAGTGGTGAAATTCAATTTCTTCATAGAGTACAAACCGGCCTCTCCGAACTGCTATCCAATTTTCAGTTAAAGTCTCCAGTTAAAGTCTCCTTGAGCTACCTATATAAGAGGATGTGTTAGGTGTTAAAATTTCACCGGAATCAAATACCCCTTTAGCCAATGAAAAAATATCAGATGCCAATACAGCAAAAGTTATAGGTGTTAAAATTTCATGAATGCTCGACTATAATAAACAGTTGGACACACTAACAAAAGTGAACTTGGTCCTTCAAATGACAACCTTATGCTATTCCTTACCTCTTTAGCTTATCGTCAAATCATTCGGTCCTGATCAACGAATTAAATATAATGTGAAAGAAAGGAAAACAAACCTTAGATCCCTTTCCCTTGAATATATAATTGGTTAAATTTTTTATTTCTCGATCTAATTTTTTATCTAAAAAAAAAAGGAAAACAGATAATTTCATGTTTTTCATATATTGGAAACCTATAATATGCAACTTTCTTTACTTGTAATATCCTATTTACTGATCATGAGGACTCTTGTTGGCCAGGAACACCCTAAACGATGACATTCCGTCCGTTTCCGTGCGTGCACCAAACAATGCAAAACTCCAAAATTGTCCCAAATCGGCGATAAACATGCTCGTAGCCCTGTAACAACGACACCATGGATGAGTACATTACTGCTGTATTCCAATGCAAATTAATCAAACAAATCGATAAAAGAAATTCATTAATTAAAAAAAAAAACAAATTTTCAGCAGTGTGTCTATCATGTGTGATCTGAAGAAGTAAAAAAAAATATGTTCAAACCATAAGAATTTGGTTATGCATAAGGTTGCAGACTGCAATATCAATACAATAAGAAGAAAAGAAAGAATATCTCAAGACAGCCACACAACATAAAAGAAAAATGCAACGCCACAGTAAAATGCAAAACCAAAAAAAAAGACAGGCCAAACCTTGTTGCTGCATCTTCTGCCTGGTTATACTCGCAGAAGTAACATATTTGCATCAGAAAATATTGTGAAAACCTACACGCGGATAATCAGCCGTAACTTCATTTACTTAACACCCGCATCAAATGGTAATAGCTTCATATTCTTGGGCAAATAAAAATTAGGTTATTTGCCCACATTGAGCAAACAGGTTCTTGGGCGAACATCAATAGGCAAATAAAATTAGGTTTTTGTTTTTAAGAAGCAAATGTTAGAATCAAAATTGAGAAGAATCGAGTAAGAGAATACTCACAATGCGAACAGGTTGAATTGAGGCTCCATTGAGAATGAATCACACTATTTATATGGAAGAGGGCATTCAAAGTAGCCGTTCAGTTCTACATATAGTTTTAATGGCAAAAATCAATTGCATAAAATTGAATGAATAAATAAATCTAATAAACCAATCGTGGAAAGAAATAAAAGTTGATTATGATCTTCGGTTACAAACCTGGAAATCAAAGCTGATTTTTTATCTGTAAATATTTGATTCGGATGTAGAGTGGAAGACGGGAAGCAAAGGGGAAAACAAAGGGGAATGATGGACCCGGGCTATTTCGCGGAGCATTCTTAATTATCGACATTAAATAGGAAAAAAATGGGTTAAAAGCTGTAAGGATTAGTGGGAGGAAAAATAGGAACTAAATGTGGAATTAAATTCGTAAGAATTGATCATACACGTGAAATGCAGAAAACCCTTGGATTAAATCATCGAAATTTACATTGGGAGGGATTGGAAGATCCTGACCACCACTAACAACAACTGGAATGTATCCTGGCCGTTCTATGACTCAGAAAACACTTATGTTTTGTAAGTATAGATTCTAATGATGCATATAAAAGTTCATAAATAAGACTAATTGTCCACCCAAACCGCTGACTCTAATAGCCCATTAGATCTTCGCTATTCAAAACTAGTCTCACTAGTTCCCTCCATTATCTCAATCTGCAGCTACTTATTTTCATCTTCGGACATCTTCTTATTAGAAAGATTATTACAATCCTTGAGAACAAGCACAACTTCAATCCAAGTCTATAAGGCTTGGGATCGATGGCTTAATATACTGTGATAGTCTAACATGTATATATCATGATGCTGCTCACCAAATTTACATGCCAGAAACCTCAAAAAAAAAAAAAAAAAAAAAAAAAAAAAAAAAAAACAAGACTTCGCTAGAAGATGAATCCTTAATGGGTTCGGTACAACATGCAACATTGACCTGACCAAGTCAGTTGGTCCACCGTGGGATCCAAAAAAAATCGACAGTGCTACAGAGACACCGGGTTTGAACACCGGGTCTCGACACCCCTATGTGGCGCCTTCATCCACCGTTCATTCCCACCCGACCCGACCCCACCCAAGATCAGCAGGCCCCCCGGGTCAAGATGAACCAACCATAACGCGCCACGTTATGGTGTCGCGACCCGGTGTCCACCAAACCGGTGTCTATAAAGTATTTTCGAAAAAAAATAAATAAGCCGCCTACTGTCAGACTTCACAAGTAAATTCCACGTGGGTCTGTACTATGGTCTCAGTTACGGCTACAACATTTTGGTTTTCGAAAAATGATTTTGGCGGAAATGTAAATGTGATTTGGTATCATTATCAAACCAAGTGCTGCTCGAAAAATTATGGACTTTATAGTCCCCTTTTTTTTTTTTTTTGAAGGGTTGCCATAAAGGCATTTATTAACGATCAAACTGTGCGCGTACAGTTCTAGGAGTACCAACACTGTTTCTGTCATTTTGGATTTTTTGACGAAGGAATGGAGGTGTAATGGAGTCTCAAATACAAATATTTAAAGTACACGGTTGTTTATTTTGTGATCTGATTGCCTGGTTGGCTAACTCATCAGCCACTTGATTTGCTTCCTTATACGCATGAGTGATCTGCAGGTGTTGAATGTTGCTTATGAGGCGTGCAATTTCGTTGAGCATATCACTAACATACCACGGTGCCTGCACCTGGTTATGGAAAAGATTTAACATTACTTTTGAATCAGCCTCAAACCGGACTTTTGTTCCATTGGAAACGAGATGCCATTCTAGCCGCCAATAGAAAACCCCAAGTCTCTGCAACAGCTTGTATGACGTCTCCCAACGAGTTTCTGCTAATTATTCCAGCCCCAGCCACTCCCGGATTGCCTTTCGCCGCACCATCCATATTGATTTTAATCCATCCCTCTTCTGGCGGTTGCCAAGTAACATTAATGAAAGTACAAGTATACGATCTGGCAGAGCTTATGAGTTGAGGAACATAGTCTGGCATGTATGGTGCAATATACTTCTGGGGCCATTGGAATTCTCTCCATAAGACTAGGGTGAACTCAAAAACTTGTCTTGGCGTCTGGCATTTCTGGTTGTACAGTAGAGAGTTCCGAGCCAGCCAAATACTCCAGACCGTGGGAATACATAGGCATCTATACTCTTGTAAAATTTTCATGTCAAGAAGAGTTGGAACATTCTTTGGTAGGAAGAATCTTCTAGTTCTGTAGGTGGCGCAGTCTACTTTAATGAATTCGAGAACATAATTTCATACCTCTTTTGCCGAATCACATCCAAAGAACATGTGGTTTGTCGTCTCTCTTGAATGAAGGCATCTAGGGCACGCACCAGATGTTGACACATTTCTTGAATGAAGGAGGTCTAAAGTGGGTAATCCTTCATTCCAAACTTTCCAAAGGAAAAGTTTCATTTTTGGGGGACAATTCAAATTCCAAATTTTGTTGCATACCTGATCATTTGAACCTTCAAATTCCGATAAAACCTTGTAGCCAGATTTTGTCGAGTATTGGCCCGTCTTCGTATATGGCCAAATCATCTTGTCCGGCTGGGGTCGAGACGAAATGTGGATACTGAGAATTATGTGGGCAGTCTCCACGGGGAATAACTCAAAAAAATTCTGATGGTTCCATGAATTTGAATCTCTCATTATCAGAGACGCAACATTATTAGCCGAGGCGGTGAATTGGAGCAAGCTTGTTGTAGGGACTGTTCCGGAATCCATCTATCATTGATAGACGTGGATCTCCCGTCATCAATAGTTCTGGCCGTGTGATTTATCAAAACATGGGAGCATCTCGCCAAACCTTTCCAAATGTAGCTTGCCGTCGTCTGCGGAGTTGGTAAAACATGGAGAGCATGTTCAGACTACAAATATTTGGAGTTGACTAACCTGCACCAGATCGTGTCCGGATTGTTCCAGAGTTTCCAAACTTTTTTAAGGAGGAGTGCTATGTTGTTGTTTTTTGATCGTCTTATTCCAAGTCAACCCTGACACTTTGGTTTGGTGATCTTCTCCCAGTTGAAGGTGTGTAGTTTTCTTGTATGCTCCTCATGTCCCCAGAAAAAATTCCTTGCGATCCTGTCAATCTTTTTATGAACATGTTCCGGCAGAAGATGGGTCTGTATTGTGTGATTCGCAATCGACATCAGTGATGTATGGATAAGCAGCAATCTTCCAGCCGGGTTAAGGCATTTGGTTATCCAACATCTCGTTCTTCTTGACATTCTAGTAAGGAGTGTGGTAAACATATTCGAATGATTTCTCCCATTCCGTAGCTGAACTCCCAAATAATAAGGTGCTTCATGGCTTGTTAGCAAGTCGAAAAAACTTTTTAGTCTGTGAAGCTGTACTTCGTCAGTCTTTTGGTGGTGGATTAGTAAAGATTTTGCTTTATTAATTTGCTGACCTGCCGTCGTGCAGTACTGATGAAGGAGGTCATCCGTGTACGGTGATGAGTGTTGCAAGTTACGTCATCCGCTGAACAGGTGATGAGGAGGTCATCCGCGTACATAAGATGTAGAATTGAGGGAGTTATTTTGGCTATTTTAAGTCCCTTCAAATTTCCGGCCGCTTCCTGTAAAGTAAGATTAGAAGACAAGACCTCAGCACAAAGAATGAAGATATAAGGTGACAGAGGGTCTCCCTGTCTGAGACCCCTCAGAGGAATTATATTTCCACTGGGAGAACCATTAACCAAGACTGAGTATGATAAAGAAGTAACACACATCATAACATGGTCAATAAATCTTGGAGGAAAACCCATAGCAGTAAGAGTGGCTCTGATGAAATTCCAGTCCAAAGTGTCGTATGCCTTTCGAATATCAAGTTTGAGTGCAATCTTCGGCGTCTTAGTCGAATGTCTGGTTCTAATGTGGTGGAATAATTCAGCCGCAATAACAATGTTATCATGGATGGATCTAGAGGGCATAAAGGCGCTTTGGAAGGGTGCAATTAGGACATGGAGAAAAGTCATAATTCTGGCAACAAGAATCTTGGAGATAGCCTTATAAATCACATTGCATAATCCAATCGGACGGAATTGGTCTGGTGTTGTTGGGCTGTCAACCTTGGGAATCAGAATTAAATTCGTGTGGTTGATCTTCTGGTTAAGCTCATTGTGTTGGAAAAAGAAATCAACTAGCTCAAAAAAAAATTCCCCAGTTGTGTCCCAAAAGAATTTATAAATCTTGCTAGTGAAATCGTCCGGTCCCGGCGCTTTTTCCGAACCAATAGAGAGTAAAGCATCTTTGACTTCCTGCAGGGTCACTTGAACCAGTAATCTTCCAATTGCAGCATTCGGAAGTCTATCTCGAACAGCTTCAAATAACTCCTGAGAAAAATCTGAAGGATCACTTGTATAGAGTTTATGGAAATGGCTTACAAGAGTTTCTACAATATCCTTAAGGTCCTCAACCCAACCTCCCAATTCAGTCTGAAGACGTCTGATATGATTAATTCTTCTATGAATTGTAGCCTTCGTATGAAAGAAAGTGGTGTTCTAGCTTCTTGGAGCCATTGCACTCTGGATCTCTGTTTCCAATATGTAGTATAACAATTGGTTAGGAATGAGTGGCTGTTTCTTAACTCCTCTTCTTTTTGTAACCAAAACATCAATTCCCGCCCTGAAGAAGTTGCACATTTCATATGTGCCAACTCAATTTCTTTTTTTGCAGTTGTGATGAGTGAAAGAAGATTTCCGAAGGTAGCAGCATGCCATTTCTGGAACTCTGATGCCGTGTTGTCAAGTTTTGTAGTGATGTTTATACCCGGGTCCGGATTGAACCTAATAGCCCAAGCCGAGTCCACCACTTCTCTCATATGTGGATGTAAGAACCAGAGATGCTCAATACGAAACACCTTGACCTTCGATCGACTCATTGCAGTTTCTTCAAGTAGAATTGGGGCATGATCCGAAGCCACTATAGGGAGGTGTGTGATCATTGCATGTGGATTCTGTTGTAGCCATTGAAGGTTACCCATGCCTCTATCAAGCCTTTCCATAATCCACTCTTTCCCTTGTTGTTTATTGGTCCATGTATAGGGATTGCCCTGATAACCGAATTTAATTAGTCCAAAATTATCAACAAAATTCAGAAAGTTAAAAGCCTGCGAGATATGGAAAGGCCTCCCTCCCTTCTTCTCCTGTTGAGAAGATACTTCATAAAAATCTCCCATTAACAGCCATGGAATTTGTGTTGCCGCAACCAGTGATCCAAAATTGCGCCAAAGATCCCATCTTTCATGTCTTTTTGGAGGGGCGTAGATGCCTGTCAAGAACCAAGCAGGTTGTTGAGAAATTGGCACAATCAGAGCGTGTATCATGCTCTGATTTGCAACTTGAATCTGAACTTTGATGTTAGAGTTCCATAGTAAACAAAGCCTCCCTTTCCTTCCTACACATGGGTCTGAGAACCCACTGTCAAAACCCAAAATTGAAAAAGGTACTGGATGTATTTGTCTGAAGCCAAAGTCTCAGAAAGGAAGAGCAAATCTGGCTTATGCCCTCTCATGAGATTTCTTAGCTTATATAGGGTATCAAGGGAGTGAGATCCCTGACAGTTCCATGCCAAGAACTTCATAGTAACTTAATAACAAAACCACCAGTGAAGAACTTCAATCCAACAACAACTAACAACATCTAATATCTTCAGATGAGAGTGTGACGCAAATGAATCTGAGCCAAACTGGAATAAAAAGGCTACTTCACGGCAAGAAGATCAATTGAAAAACCCAGACAGCAGCAGCAATCGTAATCTTCTGAAAAAGTTAATCGAACAATACTGAAACCAGTAACCCGTACTCACCACTTCACTTGGGTAATAACACAAACAATTTATGTGTATGCAGAGGAATAACCAAAGAAGTAAACAAACACGATTCAACTCAACCAATACTCGAGAACTTAATTTACTAATGAGCAAACTACTGGTGTAAATGAAGTAAATAGACAACAAACAGACAATAACCATTGAAGAGAATCAAGAAATGATTTGAACATGAAACCCAACAACAAGCCGCTCAAACAAATCCACCAACAGGCATAAGAAGGCCAGATGGAAGCTAAAAACCTCAATAAATTAACACCCACATCGATTGAGGAGGAATAGAATAGGATGGTGTAACATGCAGAGAAGATTTGGCTCAAAAAAATGGTGGATTTGATTGAATCGGTGGACGACTCAGATTCTCCGAGTCGCAGAGCTCCGAGCCTGTTAGCTAGAAAGAAGGATGGACTTTATAGTCCAAATCTGATTTTGTGCACAATTTTTTACGGAATATTGTGCGACTTTAGAATATCATTTTAAGATATAATTTTAATAAACACAGAAAAGAGATAAGATGAAATTCTAACGAAATGTGTTATAGAATTGCTAACTACTTAACCAATCAAATTAAAAAAGGAATTCGAGTTCTACATTGCAAGCTAAATGATGGAACAGTAATTCTATTCAGCCCACCCAAAATCCCACAGTCAAATCCCACGCTGATGTGGCTTGACTTTTCTCTTTCTTTTTTAGTTTCCTTTTCTTTTTTTTCTTTTACAAACTGTTTTCAAAACTAAAAAAAAAAAAAAAACAATGTTTTTTTCTCTCTCATTCTTCGTTCCGCCCACAGCTTACAAAAGAAAAAAAAAAAGGGTTTAACAGCAACAATTCTTCCTGGAAAATCCAAGGGTTATGAAGAGAATCCCGTCCACTGCAAGAGGAAGCTTAAATCAAAGAAGGGAGAGTTGGCAAAGGAGATAGTGAGAGAGGCTGAGATTGACGAATTTTTTTCCGAGGCTGAAGCTTCAACACCTCAACAAGATGATTAAAGGTGATGTTATTCTCACCAGTAAGCAAGATTACATTTTAGTTATTAGGTTTACGAAAAAATTGTTAGAAAATAGTGATGTGGCCCATGTGCCACATCGTTATAAAAAA
>JAJJMA010141004.1:15032-25068 GCA_023529015.1 Papaver nudicaule
ACACACAGTTAACTTCAATTCTAAAAAACAGAGTTATATACTCATTAGTATCATATCGTAGAATAACAGTTATATAGAATAGAAAGCAAACCCTAAATCAAATAATGTATTTTTAATCGAAGTTATGTACGAAATTGATTTAAAACTAATAAACCCTAGTTTAGAAAACCCTTTTTTTTATGATTTTTGATTAACAAAACCATGTTTATAAGAGTTTGTATAGTAATTACCTGGTTGATTTTTCTTCTTCTTTAATGATTTAAGTTATTCTCTATGTGTTCTTGGATTGAATTGCCCACCCTTTTTTTTTTCCTTTCTCACTTTTTACTATACCGTGTGGAACAGAATTTTCAGGAAGAGAAAATAAAAAGATATCACGCAGAGAAGAAAGAGAAATAAAAAAGAAAAAACATTAATTAATAAACACACGATTTAAAAAAAAAAAAGAAAAAAAAAAAGTCAAGCCACGTCAGCGTGGGATTTGACTGTGGGATTTGGGGTGGGCTGAATAGAATTATTCATGATGGAAAAGAGCCAGGGAGAGAGAAATGGGGCGATTTTCAGGGAAAATATTTTCTTTTCTTTAACCATGGATGAAGGTGATCTTCCTCTCAATCTACCATCTTCGGGAAACAAACATGATAAGATCTCTTCAAAGCCTATCGGAAATTCAGCTGATTTCTCCTACTGCTATGATGACTAGAATGACATTTGCGAAGGTATGTGTGGAGATTGATGCAAACTGCAGATTTCCAACTAAGCTACCTTTTCAAATTGAAGATAATGAAATGCGGGCGGAATATCCTTGGGAAACCACCTCTTGCTCTCATTGCCAAAGTTTTGGACACACTAGTGATAAGTGTAGCTCCAATGCTGCACCAAAGTACAAGAAAATATGGGTTCCCAAGAACTCTATTGATATTACAGATGCAGATGAGAGGGAAAAGATCATTGAACCTCGGGTGGCTATAATTAGAAAAGAGACTCCAGTGGAGGGACAAAACATTGATAGTTTAATGGAAAAGGGGTTTATAGCTGTTGAAGTTTCATTTATTGTCTCAGTTATGAGAATATGAATGAAGAGCAGGGATTTGAAAAGGTCTCTAGCAGGAAAAAAAGGCTTAGACAAGAAAAGAGAGAAAACGTTAGATATTGAGAATGATAGATGTGTACAACATGTTACTGAAGAAGCTAGCTCTACTTCCACTGATCCTTCCATTCCACCTGGTTTTGAAAACCAGAATTGGTTATTTGGTCTTGAAGGGGAGGAGGGGGTTGCTACTTCGGAGTTGGTTGTCGAAGCTTCGGAGATTAGCATTCAAAAGTCGTCTTCTTCCGAACCAATTTTGGTATCTAACAAAAAAGTGAGTCCGAAATTTAAAGTGACGGGTCTTTTCCCAATTGGTACTTCGAGTGCAAAAAAGAAATGTGTTCAAAAACCTCTTGCATCTCCTAGTGAGATTTCAGCAAATAAGCTCCTAGATTTTAGTTCTAATTGGGGCTTAAGTTTTCCAACTTCGAAGGAAAATCGTCGAAAGATGTTATGTGATCTTGAGAAAAATCACAAGGATTTAAATGTGAATGATATTGTCGAGATGCATTGAAGTGGTTGGCTCTCTTGGTTTGGTTTGCAAGCTTGCAAGTAGCGGTATTTCTCTTGATTCTCTAAAGCTTTTATGATTTTAGTTCTCTATGTACTATTGTTTTTGTTAGGGATTTTGTTGTGCTATTGTTCTTATTTAAACTTTTGTGCTCGCTTTAAGTTATATCTGCTCACACAGGAAAAAAAATTGATGGGAAAAAAAATCATGTGACAACTCTCCAGATTCTAAGCAAATTTTGCACTTATTTTTGATTTTCTATTGTTTTATTGTTGAAACTCGATGGTGTAAACAATCAACTTTAATTGTCCGATGGTAAGGCTCATATTATGGCTGATACCAATAAGACACAACCAGAAATCCGGTTGAATAACACATAAAGGTAATAGAAGGGAAAAACTTAGAAGAAACGGCCGATAAATTGACAGAAACGAAAAATAAATAGCTAAAAAAGTTCATTACAAAAAAATTGCCTCTCCCTCTACGAGAGATGAGACCTAAAATTTTCTTTCTGACTGAAGAGAGATGCAATCGCAACTTTTAACATAAGCATCAACAAGAATGTAAAATCCGTTAAATACTTAGATGATTCTACCGATGATACTCGTCAGCGTTTTTGTATTGAAAAGCAAAATAAACAGTTTCCTCCATCATCTTAGATTTTAACGATTTTTCAATTTTCACTCCTTATTCTTGGCAAAAACATTAAAATATTTTTGCATGTAGAGTAGAACTTCAACCTAAGTGTATGTATATAGATCTTGGGATCCATGCTTAGAACCAATATTGTGATAGTCCAACCTGTTTTTTATGATGCTACTCACCAAACTTACATGTCACGAGAACTCAATTCTTTACCAAATAAGACTTCTAGAAGATGAATTGCTTTCGACCTGCCATTGCGATAAAACTATAACTTATGAACAAAGACTTTCGACATATCATATGAATTGGTTACATGGACTAATACTATTCAGAAATCAAGATAATGTGAAATACCATTGTCGCCGATGTACGTACAAGTTCAATTATCAACAGAAGAATCACATGCGTTTTGGCTTTCAAAAGAGGGTTGGACCAAAATGATTTATTTTGGCGGAAGTCTATGAGTGAAACATTTACCGGTTTACTTTGAACAAAGTTGGAGTTGACTTTAATGACTTTGTCCTAAATGTTCCAAGGGAAATCATTAGTTCATTTTTCTTTTTATGAACAATTTACCAAATGTTTTCTGATTTGTCCAGGAGTGGAATAACTTTAGTAATACATTTTTAGTTTTAGGATAAAATATTTTCAAACAAAAAAAAAAAGAATCTTCTTAGAAGAAGCACTATGGTGCTCTTAAATCCCCACATATGAAAAGCTCTACCCATGTCTACATGGTGGCACAGATCTGTGCCCCCATCTAGACATAGCTACCTCATCGGTTTCTTAGAAACCGCAGTTCACAGTTTTTAAGTAGCCGCAAAAACTTTTTTATTTTATTACAAAAATCATAACACTACACTGATATTTCATATTTTTAGGGATATTTCGGGTCCCGCGGCTACTAAGAAACCGCAAGTATCTTTTTGGAGGTTTCTAAGAAACCGTGAGAAAGCAGACATACGCCATAGAATTTGGGTTTTTTGGCCTCTATGTCTTGTCTACATTGTGGGGGATTTTCTCCACATTTAAAGCACCATAGTGCTTGCTCTTACATGCAACGATTAAGTCACTTTTCCAAAATATAAATACAGATTATTGTGAAAAAATAAAATTGTAAAATATATTTTGGTGATGTTGCTAATTAGGCATGGAACCTACTTAACATTTTGTTCTAAACAAAACAAAACAGACCATGACATGAGTCAATGACAAATGAATAAGTGGATTGGTTAACAGCTCGTACAAAACATTTATAAACCCCTCTCTGTTAGTTGTTTGTTTGTTGAATATGACTGGAAACCTCAAAACTACTTGCGCCAGTTTCCGCCATCATCTCAATTTTCGATTATTAAGTTTACGATTATTTGATTGTTACTTGTTCATAGTTCATACCAACATTCTAGTTTTATGTAGAGTAAAGTTTTGAGCTAACAATATATATGCTTTGGGATACAAGTTTTAAAACTAAAAAACAATTGTTTTATTTTTATAGTAAAACAACAAATTTTTATTTGTTCATAAATATTTGATTGTTAACCATAGGTAGGACTAATAGTGTGATGTGAACTTCAATTTCATTGATCATTGTAGTTTCATGTTAGAAAACACTTTTTAGTTCAAACTAGATTGCTATAGCGAATTATGTTGATGTAGCAGGTATGTGTTAATACAAGATTTTTTTTTTTTTTTTGAAGGTAAGGCATGCTCATTAAAGTTAAATAGAGTCAGTTACAGTGCGACGTTGGGCACGCCCAATTCGATCATGAAATAGAATTTCATCCAAGTAAGAGGGACTAAAGTAGTCCCAAACCAACGTTGATAAAACATGAGATTGTTGCAGGTGCCTCCTAACAGCCTCATCTGCCAACTCATCAGCCGCTTTGTTGGCCTCCGGCTCCTTGTAGGCATGTGAAATCCTCAAGTGTTGAATTTGTTGTAGCAGGTGCATTGTCTCATGAAGAACTCCCCAAAGGTACCAAGGTGCCAAAGTAGGTCCATTCTGAATGATTGCAATGAGTGCCAAGGAATCTGTTTCAATCCAGATTGACTCCCAGCTGTTACGTATCGCCATTCTTGCAGCTAGGAGAACAACCCAAGCCTCGGCTACCAAAGAAGTAGTGAAACCCAAAGAGGACGCCATTGCTAGAATAAGATTTTCTTTAAAGTCTCTCGCAATAATTCCATCCCCCTGCAATTCCCGGATTACCTTTTGAAGCACCATACGTGTTTAGTTTGATAGTAGGATGAGTGGGGTATCCACTGAATCCAAATATCCCTTTGCTTTCTTGATTTGGTAACAATCAACATCTGTGGAGGTGAGTCCGGTAGATAAGGTGCAATATGTGTAGTAGCCCATTGAAATTCCTTCCACATAATAATGATGAGTTGGTACAATTGAGACGGTGTAGTCTTGTTATGGTTGTAGATAGCTGCATTTCTAGCAAGCCAGATATACCACACAGTATACAAAAGTAAGCATATGAAATGCTGTGGAATCTGCAACTGAAGAAGGTGAGCAAATGAGGATGGTCTCTTGAAGGAATCAGTTGACGGGGGCTTATACATGGACAGTAAGTGTGTCCATATGAGAATCCAAACCTGTGAAGCAAAATGACACAAGAAAAAAAGATGATTAGTAGTCTCGTGGAAAACTTCACAATGGCCACAAAGGCCAGAATGGGTAATCCCACGCGAGTGAAGGAGGTCAAATATCAGAGTAATCCCTTCTTCATGGCCTTCCACAAGAAAAGCCTGATCTTTTGAGGACAATGCAATCTCCAGATACGACATGCAGTGGAAGACGGTAGAGTCGATATACCTCATGTTGAGAATTTCGACTCCACAAGCTGAATATAACCTTTTTTAACTGAATATTGGCCACTACCAGTGTATGGCCAAATAAATTGGTCATTTCTTATATGCGTCGGCAAATGAAGACAAAGAACTTGGTCAGCAGCATTAGGAGGAAGTAGTTGGTGCACCAATTCAGAATTCCAAGTGTTGGAATCCACATCAATTAAGAAAGCCACTTTATTCGTAGGAGCAACATAATTGGAGGATGTCGTAGAAAGCCAGCTACTTTAGTAAGGCCTCTCCACAGCGGGCTAGCAATAGGAGAAAGTGGTGGCAGTGAAGGAAGTTGTTCATAATTGCAAAGATATTTACTATGGGAAATTGTTGACCAAATGGACTCCGGATGTTGGTGAAGATGCAATGCTCTCTTCATGAGAAGAGCTTGATTATGTTTTTTAGATCTTCGAATTCCTAATCCTCCCTGCTTCCTGGGAAGTGTGATGGAGTTCTATCCCAGAGTGTGAAGCTTCCTCTGATTGTGATCATGCCCCCCAAAAAAATTCCTCGTAATCTTATCAATGCGTTTATGCACCTTATCAGGAAGTACTTGTGACTGCATGACATGGTTAGTTGTTGGTGCCAGTGAAGTATTGATAAGAGTAAGTCTGCCAGCCGGATTGAGACATTTAGACATCCAACCTTTAGTTTTCCTTTCGATTCTATGAAGCAGTTGGGTAAATGTTGAAGATGTTCGTGTTCCATCAGGAATTTGAATGCCCAAATATGTAGGAGGAGTTGAAGAGTTGGGCTAATACAAGACTTCTGCTATCACATGAATTTGTTACATGAGTTAAAGTTTGCAATTTAAGTCGGAGGAACAACTCAATATACTCAACGGAGTTTTACATGTCAAATGAGGTCTATAAAGTATAAAACCATTTCTTGCACCTATGATCTTTCAATTGTCCCATCTACCCTTCTGGGGAGTGGTCAATCTTATCTGAACAACTATTACCCCGTGTTTAGACTCATAATAGTAATCCGATTTTTGTACTTTTGATATCATATATCTCTTTCACTTTTTTAAAAAAAACTGTTGAAAAAGTTAAGTTTGTAAATAATGTTGTTTACAACGAGTCCAATTATATTCACACTCTTCTAAAGAGTGTATGATTGATATGATAACATTTAGAAAATAATTGTCCTAGACCGGCAAAAAACGACTAACAATCATGCAGTAGTAACAATATCTTTTGATTATTAATAATTATTTTGAAATATGGTGTGTCACGATTCTTCATCCAGATACAAATTTATAAAGAATAAGATTGGAAACTCAGTAAAACATGTTATGCGTTCTAGGCTCTTGGAATTTCAACGTATTTGTAACAGTTTCCTCCATCATCTAAATTTTCGATTATCTTGTTTTCATTTCTGATTGTTACTTCTCCACACAAACCTTACAAATCCTTACGGAATAAAACTTCGAGCTAATTGTATTTATAAAGCTTAGGAATCCATGACTTAAAACTAATCATGTGAAGTTGTGAATGCTCAGCCTGCATATTCATGATGCTGCTCATGAATCCTCAGAGAAAACATACATACTCTTAAAGCAAAGTTTTTCCATATCATATGAATTCATTACATTGACTAGTATTGTTGTCCATATGGTCCCATTCCCATCCACCCTTAAGATACATTGTCAACCAAAAAAAAAATATTGCCCAAAATTTTTACAAAAATCAATCATGTCACATAAACAGTGATACATTGTCAAAACGTTGTCTCATTTGTGTTACGCTACATCACATATTTGTTAAGGCACTTATTGGAGGACTTTGGCTTCAGTGTAATCAGTAAAGAAGTTGTACACATCAACTTAACCGAGTCTCGTTTGGTGATACTATTAGGGCTGTAAATTTTGCTATGCAACCCTTGGACCTAAGTTGCGTGCCCTGACACATGAGTGCCAATGAAAGACCACGGTCCTTCACGAGCCCGCCTTGATGGACAGGGTATTCAATTTGTGTGACACAAGTGGGAAAGGACACAAACATAATACTACATCTTTGCAATTTGAACCAGTTTTAAAGTTTGTAATGCCATGTTGATTGCTGCACCTCTCCGTTCCAAACATTTTCTGCTACGAGAGCATCGTTATTCTCTTCTGTTCCTAAAGAGAGATGACTAACTGGCAGTTATGCCTGGAAGCTTTGTGGTGCACCCATCGACCAACATATCAGTTTCTTCTGAAATGAAGACGATACTTCTAGACTCATAGACCATAAAACGGAGTGAGTGGTGAAAAACGGCTCTTATGCAATGGGCCCCGCCACCACTAAAGCAGCAGAAAGGCCCACAAACACTTACCGGTTTGCTTTGGCTTCGTTATTGTGGCAGTCGCCACAATCTATTCCCATTACCGATTCTTCTTCTTGACCGACTAAGTAGTAACAAATCCCTAAACAGCTCTCTAGGATGGGCCAGAAAAACTTATCATCGAGAAAAGGTCAGAAGGTTGTCCGTAAAATATCATCCCGAAGCGAATTGGTCATGGAGGTGTACACACTAATTTTACAAGTCTCATTTGATAATATTGACTTGGTCCGAAATTTCGCAAGAGATTATTAGTTGGATGTACATAGGGAGGGTAGTAACCATAGTGGGATATGACATGACACCGACTCTGCAAGCCAAAATGAGAATCCTAAAAGATGGAAAGAAACATCCTCATGGGTGGTTTCCTATTTCAATCTCCAGCAAAAAAACGACAATTGTAGCAGTTTCTTTTGATTGTTTGTTTTCGAGATTACATTTTTCATCACACTGAACAAACATATAAAAAATTATAAAGAATATGATCATCGTTCTTGTCCTACCTCTTGAAATTTTAAATGTATTTGCAACAGTTTCCTCCAACATCTTTTTTTTTTTTTTTTTGATCGGCAAATGTAAGAATATATTGAAGAGCCTACCAGTGATAAGTAAAAGAAGGCTCAAAAGAGCACATCCCAATACAAAGGACATAACAGAACCTCAAAACGAACAACCCAATAGCCTAAAGAAACAAACAAAAGACCAAAGGCTAAAGCAACCGTAGAAACATTTAAAAAATGAAAAAGGTGTCCCAAGCTAAAAGAACAAAATCAAGAGATAAACCTTTTAGAATTTCTGATTCCTTGCACCAAAAAAAAGCTTGAATCTTAACCTTTTCAATGACCTTGTCGACTGAAGCAGTGACGCCTTCGTATATTATAGCATTTCTAGTTTTCCAAATGGTCCAGCAAATTTCTAGTTTTCTAGTTTCCTCCAACATCTTAGTTTCCAATTATATCTTGTTTTCATTTTTGATTGTTATTTCTCCACACAAACCTTACATATCTTTACGGAACAATACTTCGAGCTAATTGCATTTATAAAGCTTAGAATCCATGACTGAAAACTAATGTTGTGAAATTGTGAATGCTCAGCCTGCATTCATGATGCTGCTCATGAATCCTTAAAGAAAACATGCATATTCTTAAAGCAAGACTTTTGCCTTATCATACGATTTTGTTACATTGACTAATACTGTTCGAACTTTGAAGTCCATATGGTCCCATACCCATCCACCTTTAAGATACATTTTCAACTAAAAAAAAATTAGTCCAAAATTGTACAATAATCAACCAGTGATACTTCTTATCCAACTTTGGGTCCTATAAACGCTATGGAGAGCCAATGAGGAACCACTGGGCTAGCCCCAGGTCCTCACATCACATATTTGGTTGGTGATACTGTTAGCACTGTAATTTTTGCTCTGCCTCCCTTGGTCCTATGTGGTATGTGCTATGTCGCCTAGGGCTGCACAACGGTCGGTCGGTAGCAGTTTTGGCCAAAACCGACCACCGAACTGCCATAGACGGTTTTGGAATTTTCAAACTGCCACTGAACTGCCAAGCAGTCGGTTCGGTTTTTAACCGACCGAGTTGGGGCGGTTCGGAATAACTCGGTTGCGGTTTAAACCGATTCGACTGGATGAAAATAGTTTCTTAAAAATCCCCAAATCGTTACACTTACACAGTTTCTAAAAGAAATTTCAATATCACAAACACAGAATTTTTTAAACTTCTTAATTACAAATACAAGCATCTTCTCTACACTGACTCCCCATTTGATCCATTTAAGCATTTGAAACTTTATGTTGAATCATTAGTAAGTTGAATCCTTGATTCTTGACACCACTAAGTACCCACACACTTCTCTGTGAAATTTAAGAAGCCAGTAGATTTCCTTATCAATACATCCATCGCCATTTGCACGAAAAATCCACAGTTGATTTCTGTAAAAGATTAAAATCCAAATTGAACAAAATTAAAAACTAAACCATTGAAGAAAGAATTATATAAATCACTGAAACATTACAATCAAATTAAAAAGGAATTTGTACCACTAAGAGTTAGATCCAAAAAGAGTAGAAGACTGAACTTTGTAATCTCAGTCATGGTCGGTCAGTTTTGAAGGAACAGAAAACTATGTATCATAGACTGATTCATACCTACTCAAAGAACAAGCAGAACTAGTTCATATAAATCTGCAAATCCCTTAATGGTTAAATTCTTTCAGCAACTATATACTGGTGGTGGCTGTGACGGATCTGCATGTCATAGATCTGCTATCCTTACTTGTGAAGAAGAGAAAAAGAAGAAGTAGAAGAAGAAGAAGAAGGAAGGAAAACAGAAGAAGAAGGTGTTGGTGGCGAAGCTCTTCATGGTATTGGCGGTGGCGAATCTGTTCAGGGTATTGGTGGTGGCTGTGAAGGATATAAGAAAAAGATGAGAAGAAGATGAGAGTCTCTCGGCTGGATGTGTTAGGAAGATTTAGGGATATTAGTAGTATATATATAGTGAGATGGATGGCTGGGATATGCTTAGATGGATGGCTTATACTTGTCGGTTATTAGGCGGTCGGTTCGGTCGGTTGAAGCCCTAAAACTGCTGACCGAACCGATA